>CM077882.1:7092500-7375000 GCA_039720435.1 Amazona ochrocephala | reverse complement strand
CTAATTGCAAATTACAAGTCAAGAAGTGTTAAAAATAATCACTGTTAGTTGGCATTTGAAAAAATAGCACTTAGTAGGAAAAATGTATGAACAAATCTAAATTACATAAATTAGATGGGATTTCACCCTGAAACCAATGGGAGATGTGCCATTTACTTCAATAGGGTCAGAATTATACCCTCAAAATACAGGCCCCAGTCTTACTAGCATGTATGGGAATAACATTGTTAACTACATCAGTACAGATGTCATGTGCATACTTTCACAGTTAAACTTTTTACATTAGATAGATTTCTCTTAAAACTTTAAAGTTCTCAAAACTAACAAAATAAAGGTATGTAAGAAGTTAAAGCCAGCTTATGCAAAAAAGAAAGATTTACAACTTACTAGTTTTAAACATCCCCTCCCCCAAATTCTTTAAAATAATGAAAAACATGACTATCAAAAACTAACGTAACAGAAAACACACTGCTGAAAACAACATTGCATTAAAAATATAAAAGCCAAGTGCAATACTTTTACAAAACATTTTACTTCTGATTAAGACTTCTGGGTAATATACTAACCTAAATACAGTTCTTTTTACTAAAAATGAACCTTCAAAAACAACCATTCCAGATATATATCCTCCTTCACACGTAAGGTTTGTTTAACCTGGTTTAATCTGTGCTGTTCTACAGCTCACTTTGTCCAGTATTAATTTTCGTTAATACTCTGTAGGTACATTTGTTTCACCTCCTTTAATTTTTATATCTTTGACTTAAAAAGTATCAAAAAATGACTATTTGTGAATGGACTGTGACTTTAGAGCATGGGGTGTGTATTTATTTTGAGCAACAGAGCTGGGCTTTGACCCACAGCATTTTGTTTCTCAGTTAAATAAGCAAGGAGGATGCTGAAGAGAGGAGTATGACTCACAACTAAGAGTAGATAATTCTCCCCAGTATAATGAATGCCTTTGTCATAAAGTGCTAACTCAGCAAATCTAGCCTCCACTATTCACTGATTTAAGCAGAATCTGAAGATTAATTTTCCAATTTATTGTACATTTGCTACTTATCTTATAACCGTAAATCTATATCTCTGTCTTATAACTTGACTAATAAACTGACAGTTGGACTGTGCCTGCTGCCAGTTGAACTCTGAGAGTTACTCAGTATGCATCACCAAGAGCCAACAGTGCTTATACTCCCCACTCCTGGTACCACTGCCCTCAGTGGTAACAGTGTCAGAAATATTCCCAAGTAACACCCTCCTATTATCACAGAGCATTGAGTGCCTTATATTCAGATCTTCTTTTTACTTTGTTGCTTGAAGTATATGACACAAAAGCAGTATTCAGTACACTTCAAATTAGACACTGCAATTTGAGCCTGGGTCACTAAAGAAAAAAGGGTGGAAGAAGAAACGCCTTCTCCACAGCAGTGCGAGTTTCACTTTCTTTGCTGAGCTTTCAGTTCTAAAGATTTATAGGATTTTGTTAGCAAGGACAAGGGCAGAAGAAGGTGGTAGAGAAAACTAAGTACTCTTGGGAGTGTTCCTTAGTCAGGTGGCAAAGGCCTTAGCAGGAATTAATGCTGGCTCAGCATCAATACTGCACTTTGGCTCATTGGCAGGTGTTAATGTGCTCAGAGAGAGTCTGCTAACAGCCCATGACCTGAAGGAACTCTCTAATCAGAAGGAAGTGAAGCAAGATTGATTCGAAGCAGGACAAAATCTCTCCTGTATCAGAGATCCACAAAATCTGTGAAGCTGAGAGGCTGAGTTCCTTTTCTGCCCTGCACACCTCTGAACCAGCCTCATCCAAGGGAGAGACTACTTTGAAATATTTGAAGGTCAGGTTCATGAACTTCCTGTCAGCTCTTGTTTCTCTTCTGCACCTCTGGTGGGTTTTCCACTGGAAGGGAAAATCTAGTACCAAACTGGATTAACGCGTAAGTGGTGAGACTCTACTGATAAGCAATATACTCAAGCATTATTTTGTTGGGTCAAACAATTACAGAACAGCCTAGACAAAATAGTCTCAAACTCTGGGGAAACGATGATAAATAAGGAACTGTCAATGCTGCCAGCTCGGAAAAAAAGAAACAGAAAATAGTCACAAAATCACTGGGCGACAGAATCCAAGAGGAAAAATTGCGTTGCAAGAAATATTGAGAACCTGAGGTTTTTTTTTCATCTTAAGAAACACGGGTACTTTGCAACACACACGACAATAAATATATCTGCATCCAGGGGAACAGTACATGCTGCTAAAATGGTGAGAATGACACTTTTGGGTTAGTTCACTTTACAGATAAATTCTGCACCACAATAGGCTTAATGAGGATATGGCGATGGTGATTGAGGATAAATTAGGTAGAGGATTTAGTGCAGCAGCAATAGCGATCTCTTGCAATAGAAAGAATTTGAGATAAAAAACTGGCGCGATTTGATTTAATATTTCTTTATCCTTGAAAAAGATGCTGTTTACTAGACAAGGAAATACTTGCATAAAATGAACAGCATAACACTTATATTTGCATCCCCTATAGATAGCTTCAGCTGACATTTAGGCATCAAGTAAAGCAGGTCAGACAGATGTGGTTGTGTACCATGGCAAGGGAATATTTAAATGTAAAATGCAGAAATGTCTTGCACTGGTAGAAGAACAAGGATGTGGAAAAATATGGGCAGGATATTAACTAATTCAACTAGAATTGCCAGCATTGTGGAAAAATTGCATGAGTCTTTTTAAAAGAGCTTACTGCTAGGAAAGTAGGTGTATTGCTCTTCTGAGCTTTCTGTAACATGAGTGGAACTAATTGTTACCAGGAAAATACCCTTCCTTTTGTCAGATCTTCTGATCCATACTCAGCAAAGGGCAGGGAAGGCCAGAGAAATACCTTGGTGTTACTTATCAGATGGTTAATCCCATGTTCATTTGTGGGATAATGTGTTTTCTATGAGGAAGTTGGCTGCCAATTTCATTAGAAGCAAAAACTAGATTTTATTATGGCAACAGAAATCTAGGATAGGCTTGAAACAGTCTCCTGAACTATGTCCAGAATTCAGTTGCCAGAATAAATGCAGGAAAGGATTTTTTTCATGTGCAACTAACAACTGAAGTGTTTTTTTGCTTGATTTCTGGTGCACAATATTTCTCATGTTTTCTTCAGAGATGAAAAAGAAATTAACCTTCTGCACTTAGCTTCTATGAGAAACACTTCACTGCTACTAGCCTACATCTCCGTTTTTTATTTCTGATTTTCTGTTTCTCCTTATTCTCCAGGACAGTTTTTTAGCTCTGTGTTAGTATTTCCACTGAAAACATTGATGATGTTCCATTCTTTTCACTGTAATGCTAAATTTTGTATGTAATAATTTCATTCTAACACATCCCCACTCACTAGCTGCTTCTTAGTCCTCCAAAACACCCCTTATAAATGTATTGCTGTTTTACCCCACTTGGTGCTACACCCTCCTTAAAATATCCTTCAAGGCACAGAAGGAAAATAGCCAACTATTGCTTTGTACCTTCTTCTATTCCCCAGCTTCTGCATGGAGGATCTGATGAGAAGAGGATGAAGCGGCTGCTACGTCCACTATCAGGGGAAAAAAAAAGGTCACACCAGTGAAGGATGCATGTGTTTCCTAAAATCCTAACAGGCAGAGCATCTCCATAAATAATGGAGAGTTTTGAGCAATTTCAGCCTTGCCTGTTCCTTCTCTGCTACCTTTCTTTCTTCCATTCCAGGGCCAGTAGCAGCCACCAGTATTGGTGAGAAGAATAAATGAATAGCTAGTCGCATATGGCTATGGCTATGGTGATAGTCTGTTCCAGAACAGGTGTACTTGATGCAGAGTCAAGAGATGTTTTATAGTTTCAACCACTGATGACTTTGAGCACTGCTGCCCTTGGCTTTAGACAGCTCTAGCCAACCAGATGTATGTCTTCTAGCACTTGTCAAAGCTGAGTGCACCTCACCCCCAGATCAGTCTTGCTTCTTGTGAATATCACCAGCACCTCTCCAAGGTGTCTTACAACACATGGCCACTTCCTGAAGTCACAAGGCTGGTTACTGAAGAAGAGTATGGCAACACAAGCAGAAAATTCCCACCAGAGATCAGCACTTCAAAAGTGCATTTGCAACAGGTACAACACATTGCATGCAAAGCCTGTGAGGCAAAGTAACTCCCGTGTAAAACCCAAAAAAGCAAAACCACAACTATACGTTACCACTGGAAAACCACAAAGCACAACGACAATGTATTTCAACATTCAATACAACTGCCACAGCATGTGTCTTTAAACAGGTACCAGGGTAGCTCTTCAACAAATATAAACAAAAAAGGAAAAGACAGTTACAGTCAATCCCTTACTTTTTTAAATTTTACCTAGGGGAGTTCCCACTACTCATAAATTGAGAAAGCACAGATTTAAGAATCATAGAATCATAGAATAGTTAGGGTTGGAAAGGGCCTTAAGATCATCTAGTTCCAACCCCCTCCCATGGGCAGGGACACCTCCCACTAAACCATGTCACCCAAGGCTTTGTCTAACCTGGCCTTGAACACCGCCAGTGATGGAGCATTCACAACTTCCCTGGGCAACCCGTTCCAGCGCCTCACCACCCTTACAGTAAAGAATTTCTTCCTCATATCCAATCTAAACTTCCCCTGTTTAAGTTTGAACCTGTTCAAGATCTACTGTTATAATCCTTACTTCTGAAGAGATCATGTGTTTCTAACTTTATTCCATATGACTGTAATTATGTCCATGCAGGATGGAATATAGGTGGGCACTAATTTTAATTCTTATTTTTTTTTCAGAAAGAAAATGTAATTATCTAAAATAATGCAAAGTAGTTTTAAACCCCAGCATTTTTAATTAAAAGACATAAAACAAATATAAGGAAAATGCACGAAAAACTTTTTGATGCCTTGTGTTATTTCAGTCAGATTTTTAATCACACCAATTATTTCTGAGGAACACATCATTATGCACGTTTAATTAATTTCTACTTAACAAGTTTGGGTGATTAAATCTTAAGCATATCACACATCATATGTAGGGGAAAAAGACAGTTTAATACGTTACATAATACGACACAGACAACCCAGACTGCTTCTTACTTAAGACTTTCATAATTTTCTTTTTCCTATTAAAAAATTCCATCCACCCTTGTCAACATACCATTAACACAGAATGAGAATCAAAGTTAAAACCACTTACTCTTAAGTGTTCCAGTTGAAGGTGAGGTCTTGCACAACATTTAATGACACACACTGCCTGACAGAACTTGTGCTGGGTAACAACTGCCAAAGCGGACTACTTTCCAGGTTGTCAACTTCCAGCGACAGAAATTTATTGACTAATTAAATGGTCCTGTCACATTCTTGTCTAATTGAAACTTAATGTGAACTAACCACAGCACCATTATAGTGCAAAATCCATTTTGGATGATGCATTCATTTCCTACTTTATAAGCAAATCTAAAATACCATTTAGCCTAATGTGCACCTATATTTCAACTCCGCCAAACTCTGTGACAATTACAGCACATATTTGTATTCTCATTGCAATCCTAAAAGGTGATTGTGTAATGCCAAGACTTAAATTTTCTGTTTTTAAAAGTAGCTCTGTGAATTCTATGAAACCATTTATTATTACGAGTTAGGTGAGTTACTTTGGGAAAATACAACTTGCACCCAAAAGTCTACTAGGAAAACATCTTTGCTGGAAGGGTTAGACTTCATTCAGGAATATATCATCTCAAGTACAACAAAAACAAAAGAGAAGAATATTTTCACAAATACCACATAGTAACTAAGAGCCTGGCTTTGGAATCTAAATTAGTTTTACTGAAGCAAACAGCTTATTTTATTTGAGTTTATTAGAAGATCCTACTTCTGAAAGGATCATTTCTTCTCTGTTACTATTACATGTTATAGCCTCAGAAACACCAGGTAGTTGCCAAAAATCTGTCACTTTAAAAACAACTGCAGGTACTACGCAGAATATCATGTTAAAAGAGGTTAACCTTCTGACTAAATATTAGCATTAGAAACCCAGTTCATCCCCCATCTTCCTGCTCTGCACTCCAGTCCTGAACTTCCTTATGAACTTTGGTACTTGGTAAATGATTGAGTCCAGGTAAGAAATTCCAACTTACTATTCTTAGCAAAATAAGTTATTCTTGACAGCATAAAGGCTCCAGCATTATGCAGTACTTTCTTATTAGGAACTGAGATAAGTAAGAGATGGAGTAATTGCTGGAAAAAGAGCATCCTTTTTAACAGAAGTTAAATAAAGTGGACATGAAAAGGGAAATATTTTGCTCTAGCTGTCACCTAGGGGAAAACACTTTCATATTGTATACAGGTAAGTTTAGTAATCAAAGTAAACAGAACTCTTCACATAGTATAGGAGTAAAATCATTAATCAAGTAAACAGAACTAATTATGTAGGACTTTTCATCCCTCTTGGTACAACATAAATATCTGAAGCTTTGAAAAAGTGAGTAGTGAGTCATGAAGAGCCTAAAACAATTTTATCACACACACAGCGAGACATTGCTAAGTAGGGCATACACTGTCAAATGCTGGAGCTTCTAACCTGAGAGCTTTCACATGTTTATCTTGGGTCATTATCTTTCCTTTTTGTTCAGTGTGTTAAGAATAGCAGAATTTCTAGAGAACCCAGATAACTTCGTTAGGGACAGCACATTATGAAACTGCGTCAAAAAATACTCAAGTATTGCTTAAATAGCCAAAAAACCTCCCTAAATAATGTAGTATAGATTCATTCTTCTAAATTAGCTGATGCTATATTTTTCTCAAATTATCCATTCCCAAACTACATTCATATACGAGTCACAAGAAATTGAAGGGGAAGAAAAAGCACAGTAAATATGCTGCAAAAGTTGTGCATTCCTACTAACACCACACAATTATACAGTAATCTTCAACTTATGTGCTCCTATTATTTTGCATTTTCAAAATCAGTGAGTTGCTAATCAGTGAGGGTTATAATTCCTGCTCCTTTACACTTCTACAATTTTTAGTATGTACCAGTCACTTAGAAATAGACACTGACATTAAACAGATTTAAAAACTTCAGACCCTTCATGAAAAGAATCACTGATTTCAGAAGAAAGCCATAGACTAAACTCAAGATGAGAAGCTCTGCTTGCAATGTCAGTGCCATGTTGGGACCTTAAGGTCTGTTTTGATATATAAATAGGTACCTATAGGATGTGACAGGAAAGATAAAGTCCGACAGTTAAAAAAGAACTGCCGCTTTCTGCAAGGAAATCCACCTTCACAGGACATTTGAAAACAAAAAAAAGCACCTGGAGATATTGGACTTTTGGGTAAGAGGAGGAAACAAACATGAAGAGGCAAAAAGGGAAAATAAGTTCCAATTATTAAGGAAATCATTGAGGAAAAAAAAAAAAAGGTGAAATCAGCACCCATGGCTTTTCCCTAGCTCAGAGTTGAACATACAGAATTTTTGAAGCATTTAAAGTTTCATTTAATACTGCAATTGCAAACTTATCTGTTGTCACTGATGAACTTATTACATAACACAGAATTTATTTTCAAGATTTGGAACTAGTTAGGCAGGCAACTACTGTGCATAAATGTATCGAAGGTTACTTCCATGTGAATGTGCAGGAAAAGGGGGATGCTTTGGAGAGAAAGCTGTTCATCTCTTTTAAAATGACAATGTATTTCTCTTCTATGGACCTGCACGTAGTACTGTGGGCTGCTTAGCTGGGTCTCTACCATAAAAATGGCATCTGCACATTTCCATATTTTATGAGATAAAAAGTGTGATTTTGAATCAAGAAAGCACATTTTCTGTTAAAAAGATAGCATTAAGAAGGAAAAGAACTCAGCTTTCCTTCTTTAGCACCTTTCAGCCAAAAAGTAAACATGCCACACTTTATAGCCCAAACAACAGGCAGTAAGACAAAAATCCCGCCTACAGGGTGGAGCATCTTAGCCCAAAGGCTGAAGAAAAACTTTGGAAAACTAAACAGAGAATCCTGAAGTATCCTTCACTGTTTGTCACCCTCATCCACACTGGTCTATTTTGTAAGATATGGACCTTTCAGTAGCTTGTACTATGTCATTTTGTTTTTCATATAGTCCCTTCATGTTACATTAATTTGGGGATGAAACAGAAATGCACACTAAACTGAACATTCCTATATAACAACTAGAGTTACTCTGTGGAGCTAATTCCTCCATCTTTACTCTGTGAAGATTGCTAAAGAATGCCACGTATCTTTTGTGTCAGGCAACAGCAGGAGGTTTGTTAGTCTCTCTCGCTGATGAGTGTCTCATGTTTTTTGATATTTCATGCCTTCTTTAAAAAATCTAGATTCTTCCTGCTGACCTGAGGTGAGATCAGAAGAAAGAATATTGGACAGTTTAGGGCAGTAAGACACAGAAACAGGTTGAGGATCTGAAGAGGCTTCCTTAGGAAGCTGAACTGACAATTCAAGTTTTCTGGACCAGCCTCTTGCTGATATGTTTTCTTTCAAGGTGAACAACAGAACTACTCTTGAGGATTATATGGAAAGATTTTTGTTTTGAGGGACCTTGCACAGAAATTTCAACAGAGAAAACAGATTTATTTCAGTGCTCATAAAAACAAAGCAAGCAGATGGAATGAAACTGAAGTCTATCAGGTAGTTGGGTTACTTTATAAAGATATTTTTTTCATTTTGTTCTAAGAAAGATGTAAAAATAAAAGGAATTTAAAACCACACAATGAAAAATGAAATTAAGTTATCTGTCTCATTAAAAGAAGACATAAACATCAGTTAAGGGCATGAAATGCTCACCTAATTTGTCCCTCTAAAATAAAATAGCGAACATCAGAAATGATAATACTGTTTCTATGTTGCTAATCAAAACGACTTTAATATTGTTTTGCCCAATTAAATATTTACTATGTGCATGTATTAAAATATGGGTTTTCATAAATACAGATATAAATCACAAAACCAAGATTATATTCACCTTTTTGGCAGTACTTTCCCTCTTCTTACAGGAAACATTTAACATGTATAATACAAAGCCAGCTTGTGGTCTTTACCCTGTACATAAATTTCTGCTGAGCAATTAGCTGAAAATCACTTTAATGATAGAAGAAAGTTATTAATTTCTCATATAGAGCAACAGGTAAGAATAATACTAGTTAATGTTCAAGGAAAGGACTGTGTTTCATTCACTTTTTCTTCAAGTATAACACAAGAGAAAAAAAGATGGATATAATCGAAAGAACTATTGGGAAATTTGAAGAACACAGCAGTGATGCAGCTATGGATTATTCACTGGCCTGTGCATAACACCAAATCATTATTTCAGTTGTTGCATTTCCATGAGACAGGGTGCAGAAAATGCTTACTGTGTAAGGAGCCAGTTTCAGATACCATTTCTGTAAGACTACGAACATGAATGGTATTATTAAAAATAATTTCTTTGCCTGTTAGGATTTAATTCTTATTAAAAACCATTGCTTTATTTGCAGAATTTCAAGGCATTTTTTGTGAAGACTTAAAACTAGATAAAAGCTCTGCAAGGAGAGAATTTCAGCAGTGTATATGTAGGATTTTAATTTACAGTATGATTTCTCATTGTTTATAAATCATTTTTGTAAAAATAAAAAACCTCACATTTGAAAGTATGTATCATTTTCACTATGTTGAACTCTATCTGCAAACAAACACACTTTAAAAACCACCTGCAGCCCTTTTGCTTGAAATATCTTTTTCTAAGATAGGATGAAACAGGTTCTGCAGCTGCAACATTCTGATTCAAAAGCTAAAGATTAAATCTGATTTCAATTTCTTGATAAGTACACAATCCTTAACTCTGAAATAGCTCAGCAGGGCTTTTGTTGTCTGTTTCTTAGATCATGTTCATTGAATAAAGTATTCCTTAAATGCTCATTAAGTAACTCCCCTTTTCAGCGTAAGCAGGTAGATATACAAGTGGTCTTGATTTGGTGCCTCAGGAGGCAAAAGTAAAGAATTCAGGTATTCCTTTGATACAAATGAAACCAAATTTATTTATAAAGAAGGCACAGCTTCTTTTTCTTCCTCTGAAAAGCCAAATTGAAGAAGACACTGTGTCATTTTGCAATCAATTAAACAAGATTACCATGAAACTCCTGACTTCATTAGTGACTTTTCTTCTTAGCTGTAACAATCTCAGCCAACTATCTCGTTTAATAATGGAGAAAAGTGAAAACACTAAACAGTAAGAATTTGATTCCAAAGCTAGTAATAGATTTTCTTTGATGCATGTCAAATGAAAAACTCCATATATGAAATTATGGGGTAACTGCAATATTTTCTGGACCTCAGTGTTATGCAATGGAAAATCAAAGGCAGAACTTAAATTGTGACAAAAAGGAATTGCTCTTCGCTGATTTTTAAACTCAATACTACTACTACTACCTGTCTGAAAGCTATCAGGTAGTTACATTACTACCCATTCTGAAGCTTTTTATATACTTAATAAATTAAATATAACATATTTTTTAAATATTTTGATAAATATCCTCTGTATAGAATGGAATGAATTAACCATTTAGGATTTTTAACTAATTAGTGATAACAGTATTTAACTGTGGAAAAAATATTAAGAAATATATGGAAATCATTGCCTCCTTGATTGTTATTATTTCCCATGTTCTCATTTTTCCTCATTGTTCATTTGAGTTGAAATTATTTCACAAGAAAGACTTACAATGTGTTTGCAAAACATCTGACATTTTTTAAGGAAGTGGATAAATAAACAGCAAATTCTCATAGGTGTATAAAAGACCTAAAATGGGATGGTTTAAAGTAGTTACTATTTTTTTTGAAAGTTATTGAAAGAGTGTATATATACGTACAGATACATGCAAGCATGAATCTGCATTATGTAGGTGTAGCTTTCTTGCAATGGTATGAATGTATCCAGCTAAACTTAGCTAGCTAAGATAAGCACTAGCGAAACTTTTCTCTTGGTCTCTAAGAAGAAAGAACAATTTAAAGAAAGAGCTACTTTGAAACTCCCTTCCTGATTTTGAAAGAAAATGTATTTGTCTTTTAGTAATTTAGATATTATTAATGGCCCTGAGCATGCAAAAGAAGGAGCATTTTTATGGTCCTATGAACGTATGTTTTATGTCAAGAAAACTATATTTTTATACATAATATAGCTCCATAAAAAGATTATGCTGAAAATAGCCCTAAGATAGAACAAATCATAAAGAAGTTAGTGCATGTGTTAAGCACATAAAGCCAAAGCATAAAAATAATATTCTTCTGACATTGTGAATGAATGTCACTTTCATATTTTTGTGAGAAAATGTACATGGACACTTTGAAGGCAATTTGTGCCTCACGTATGTGGTTATCAGTCTTTTTTTAGTATATTTACAGAACTTGGTAAAGATAGTTTTGGTTACGCCTTTTACATTTGTTCAAATGAAATACCAAAGGCATTACCTTGGCATATTACTATCAATTTTGAAAGAATGTCTCTGCTCAGTTTGAAAGAAACTGCTCCATATTTTGTTATTAAAAATAAGATACTGAAATACCATGTGATTAAACTGAAGAAATTTGAGAAATACTTCCTAAAACATGATAGTTTGGCTTTTTTTGAATAGCATTTGACTCTGAGACCCAATCCTTGAGCTTTGCAAGCACACGGAAAGCTGCCCATGAATGCTAATCAAAGTTGGATCAGACCTTGCTATTGCTGAAAACAATTGAGAAGTAAGTAGCTTGGTTTCATTCTAAAAAATATTCATAAAATGTCAACTGAAAGAACCAAAAATGATGACAAGTTTGATACTTTATTATTTGCCACGGTAAACATAAAAGGTTTTGCCATTAAAACATACTAGAGATTTATATCAAAATGACTGTATTTATAATATTAATTACAGCCTATTTCAAGCAGAAGAAAGGCTTTTACAGATGAGACACATTTTTTATTTCCCCTGAAAAACATTCAGTGTTCTATCTAAATTACAAATACACATTTTATGACTAGCTAAATCATTAATCAAGATAAGTATGGGAAAGCTAAGGGATCTCAGTTTACTTGATAGCTGATTGCCCAGCAACCATTCACTATAATTGTTTTTAGCAGCAGAGCAGTGTTCCTGGAGACCACAGGCTTTCATAGTGTGTGTCCTTTTCCTGCGGTGGTACAGGGAAAACTAAAGAATCTAAACAAAACATTAACATCCAGATTTCAGATTATGTCCATGCTCAGTTTCACTGAATGCAGTTTCAGCATAGTCACTTAGCAATGCAAAGTGAGGTCTTTGGAGAACCCAAGGCCAATTACAAGTGGTAATCTGTATTTTAAATCAGACCTTTGAACTGAAGAAAGTAGATCTATTTGATGGTCAAATGCTAAAAATAAGTTAAAAATTAAGTAGTTAGCTTTTATAAAATCATGTGGTGGGAGCTATAAGATTAATATATATTTAATTTTAATCTGACCATGTCAAATAGTCACAAAAACTTTCTAACCCAAGGAAATCTAATACTTCATTCTTAACATAACTCCTGCTGTGTGTAACCTACCTTTCCACTGCAAAAACTATCTCTTTTTCCTACATTCACTAATTATGCATCTAGCTCATCACAATTTATTTTCCTCATTTGCATCCTAGTCACTATCATGCTGTCCACTTTTCACACATACCTACATTGTTCTCCAATAAATCTATTCAAGAAATTACTCCAACAGCGAATGGCCCAATAACTAAGGTACTCAGCTAGGATTTTTCCAGTACTGTGATGGAGATTTCTTCTATGACCCCTAGCAAGACACTGGCAGAAATCTAGCCACGGAAACCCAGACTTCTGCCTAGTCTAATTTATCCTGTTTTTTGACAAAATGGATGGTAACTCTAAGATCATCTAGCATTTTAACTGCTGCTGCCAAGCTTGAGTTCTGCTGCATGGAAGTTGTAGGTCTATCCTCATTGAAGTAGCCTTCTACAGTTCAATATACTTTTTAAACAGAAGCTGTTATAAGCAAAGATCCCGATGGGAAGTTAGCTACAGAGGAAGGATGCTTGAAAATCTCTAGAATGGATCCTCTCTGTCACAAAATAAAAATTACGAGGCTAAATAGAAAAGCCACTTTAACATGTCACTAACAGCATGAGATATCCTTGACTTAAAGGGCTAAACTAAGTGGAAGAACTTTACCGTGAGGGCGGTGAGGCACTGGAACGGGTTGCCCAAAGAAGTGATAAATGCTCCACCCCTGGCAGTGTTCAAGGCCAGGCTGGACAGAGTCTTGGGTGACATGGTCTAGTGTGAGGTGTCCCTTCCCATGGCAGGGGGTTGAAACTAGATGATCTTAAGGTCCTTTCCAACCCTAACCATCCTATTATTCTATGAATTTGGTTCATGCCTTACTATTTTCAGTAGTTTGCCAGAATGGGAAGTCAGGTACAGCCTTGATCAAAGATTCAACCATAATTTTGATACAGCAGTGAATAAATGATTTACTGCAAACAAAACACCACCACCCACACAAAAAAACACAGCCCAAGATAACAACTCTAATCAATGGTGCAGTTGATTTTCCCCAATTTTAGTTTTACTAGACATGAAAGACACACTTGGGTACAGACCCAAACTGAATTCTTCAGCGTAGTAAGAACTCCAGTGACTGCAAGCCAAGCAGAGATGGGATAATGCTTCCTACCCACACCCACAGATACATTCAGAGTTGCAAAGCACTTCAAAAAAGAAGCAACAAAAAGATTTCCCCAGAAATTAGTAGCCTAGATTTTAGCAGAAACAGCCAAACCAGAGACTGTGTTTGCTGGGCCCATGTAGATTCCATGGCACAAGGACCCAAGAAGGGAGAGTAAAAAGGGAAGAATAAAGTAGCCAGACCTTAAAATTGTAGGAAAAGATGCAGAAACAGTCCAAATCGAGAGATTCAGACAATGAGAAAATTTCCTCTAGGTTTGGCCAGTATTGCTTTGCCTTGTCTAGTTTGCTTCAACCCTTTCCCTTTGAGTCCCTGCCTCATTTTCACTTAACATCTGTTATCTTCCTTGTTGTCACACTGGTATCATGTGCTTGTGCTCAATGGTTTTTTCCTGGTTTTGTCTTCATTTAACTTATTGTTTAAGTTCTTCTCCCTCCAAATAAACCCAACAGAATATTAATAATGGCATTAATATGGCATTTGGTCAATTTATGTGTTTATTTATGTTTTGACTTGCATGTTATATGTTTATTCTCTGCCAGGTGTCTGTCTGGATTGAGCAAAGAACATCTGCTTGCTGTATTTGTGTACTTATGGGTCCCTAGGGCTCACTGGTCTCTACTTGACTATTCCATTATAACTACCATTCCAAACATATAAAATAGTATTTTGGTGAAATATTTCAGTGAAGACAGATACTGCATGTTGCTTCCTATAATACTATAGCATTGTATTATTACCAGAGAGATGGGATTATTTATTATAGCATTTACATATAGCATTTATTATAACATTCATGCTATAGTCATTGCCCCATTGCCACATCCATCTTGGTTTGCCTGTATGGACACCAAAACTGTATCGAACATTGAAAAGATCTTGATGCTAACTGAAAGTTGACCAATTTACCAAAAGAAAGAAAACTGAATAGAAAATGGAATATTGTTATTTGGCTATTTTTCAGTCGGTAGATGTCTGATTATCTGTCGTGCCACCAGATCTTTTAGATGAGATAAAAGATTTAGAGTTCACCTGTCCCAGGATATTAGAGTCCATTTTTTAAGAAGTCAGCTATTAGCCCTGGACTAGGAAAATCGTACCCTTGATAAATAATCATTGCCTACTTTAATGCTAGCACATATTTTATTTGGATAGAATAATTTTTACATTTTTCCAAAATAATATTTTAGTTTTGAGGGCTTGGACAGTTCTTACATTTCATTCCTAAAAGAATGTGGCAACTAAACAACACATGGGTGATTCCCTATATAAACACAGTGATTAAAGTTCTTCGGGTTGTCTTGTGCACGAAGGCAGTCTGTACATGCACAGCAATATGCAGTGCAGCCCCAAGATTTCAGAATGAGAACTTGAACCTGAATATTGAAGTAGCAAATATCTTTAAATATCAGTTTGGGTTCACTGTAATTTTAAGTAAATCTTAAAGCTGACAAAATTAACTTATTAACTAATCTAAGTATGATTAGATTTTTCGGCCTAAAATCATAGAATCATAGAATAGTTAAGGTTGGAAAGGACCTTAAGATCATCTAGCTCCAACCCCCCTGCCATGGGCAGGGACACCTCCCACTAAACCATGCCACCTCAGCTAATGAGTGTTTTCATGATTTATTTGTTAAACCAAAAGATCATGAGTTTAAATTCTGTTCCTGATTAACTATACTGGAAACGATATACATGACTTCTCATTTAAAAATATTGGTAACTCCAAGCTTAATTAAGCCATGCAAGCTGTTTTGAATAACTCTGGGTGAAAGGTTCAACATTAGTATAAATTATAAGGAAAATACCTTGCAGTACTGCTATTACTAATATCACTAATATGAGACTTAGGATAAGGTGGTAGCTTAAACCAGTCAAACTCAGTACGAAATATTCACTACACCTGAAGAATTTATTTGCCCTGACACAGGAATTACTGTGCAAAGTACTATGACCCATATTACACAGGGGGTCAGATTAAATAATCACAATAGTCTCTGTGCATCCTAAAATCTTGTAATATTTCAGACTGAAAGGCAGTTAAATACAAAGCTCTACTTGCTTCTTTTTTCTGAGTATAAACTATATGAGTGCCATTCAACTATATAAACACATCATTAGGTTTTCAGCAGGCCTCCTTTCTAAGGAAAGAAATTACATACTTTTGAGCTCTTGAGTGAACTACAGTGTTTTATGCCTTTAATTCAACACTCTTACAACTTACAGTTCATTGAAATTCAAAATCATGGTCACAAACTGTGTTCACAAAGAAAATGTTGACCTTCCTATATAGCACATGCCTTTTTGTTCTCTCTTTTTTATTTTTTTATTTTTTTTATAACAAAACCCACTAATGAAGCCAATGGCGGTAAAAGACTTGAGCTTCCTATTAAAATAACAAAAGTAATATAATTCAAATATTTCAGCATGTTGGCTACTGCTCATGAAATAAAATACTGCAGCAGAAAGAGCATATTGTTTCTACACATCGAAAAGATGCAAATTAGACAAGTATTCAATATTCACTTGAAAGCAAGAAAATGTACCAGACTACCAATGGTATTTAGGAAAGCAAACTGGTTGAACATGATTATTTGAATTTAAAAAATGGGTATGGGATTCCCCTCTCTTTGCTTCTTGCCGTATATGGTATCTGTGTAATATCCACAGGGCAAATTATTCACTACCTTTTTCAAGATGAAAAGCTACTGATTGGCATCAGACATCAAGAGGGATTTTGGCATTAGAATAGATTTACACTTGATGACATGTCAAAGGCTTGAAACAAAAACTACAGAATTTACTCATGAATGCCGAAGGCAAGCCACTTATTCAACACTGGCTCAATGCACATCTTTCCAAGGATGGCATTCAACCACACCAAGAACAAAATACAGCAAACAAAACATGGTTATACTTGGAAATCAATGTGCTTGACTAGAGTGAACAAAATAACAGCCAGCATTACCTGTTGCCAGCTGTCAGTGAAGAATAAAGAACTGTAACATCCTTGTAATAAAGAGGGAAACAGAATCCAAGTTTATAATGAAAATACAGCAGTTAGTGGGATGAAGTAGGATCAGCAGCAGTATGTGTGGGCATGATAACTCCCACTCTGAGCCTACTGTTCCTCTAGCAGATGTGCCTTCGCTTCCCTCTTCCCACAAACACTTGAAAATAAAGAGAAAATAATCAGAGGAGTAGGCACGAGGTGTAGTTCACACAGATGTAAGGATATATAATATAATGCCATATTTTGGCATTTTTCCTTCAACCTCCATTACGGTTATTTAAAAAATAATTTCATTATTTGCATTGCAATGAAGTGCTTCAAAAAAATATTAAGTGTTGACAAGATCACAATTATTTTGGCACAGCCGGTTTAGTAACCACTGAACATTTTTTTTTTTCTGACTATTTTAATAGAATAAAAATAGAGGCATCTCATTTCAATACTGGATGTGTGGGAAAGATCACCTAAACAGGTTTGGTATGAATAACCTGTGAGCAATGACAAGCACACATAGAAGT
This sequence comes from Amazona ochrocephala, assembly GCA_039720435.1. NCBI lineage: Eukaryota > Metazoa > Chordata > Aves > Psittaciformes > Psittacidae > Amazona > Amazona ochrocephala. The sequence goes on along the minus strand of CM077882.1, from coordinate 7,357,726 downwards.
CATAAATAGAAGGAAACATGAGAGGCACGAGGAAACACCCACTCACCTATATTACACCCATGGAAATGAAAGATCACTTAATTTTAATAGAATTATTTTTGTAACTTCATCCTTCTAGACACCTTAACATAGATATTGTTTCTTTAGAGCATCTTCAATGGCTGCACATAGTGCAAATTATGTAAAATTTTCAAAATAAACTGTTAATCAGAATCTGTTAGAATGACCTACTACTTATAGGAGACCCTTAGTTACCTTTTCTGACAGATGCTGGAAAATGGCAATATGAAGTAGCCATAATATTTGATTGCTTTTAAGAGTTACTGAGTACTTGTGAATACAGCCAGTTCCTTTAGGTCTGTACAAATGGCAACTGAACTCCTTGAAAATTTGGCACAGTCTGTAGATGCAAATCACTTTGAGAAAACTATTTCAAAATATCCCACCTCCTTCTCCAAGAGTCTCTTCCAAAAGAAATATTTTTCTCTTCAAAAAAGTATCTTACATTTCATAATAGATGCTGATCTGCTGATCTCAGAATAGTCAAGCAATTGACAAGAGACAAAATGCAGATTCATGAAGAGCATCTGCGGCATCTATGAAAAATATTCTGGACCAGCATTATGGCTCAGGCGGCTGTGCCTAAAGTGTCAGTCACCACCAGCCTCAAGTTTTTATGAGAAAATAGCTTACATGAATGGAAAAAGTTTCATTTTCAAGAGCAGTCCTTGACTTGAATTCTTATTCTAACAGACATCCACAGCAAGGTAATAAACTGACAACTGAAATTTAATGCATGCACGAAGGTGAGAAAACAATACTTGACCAATATGCTAAACCTATAACTTTTAGCACTTCTCAGATTACTGTTGCTCAGTTCCAAAAATGGCATCTCCTTTTGCTGCATAGTGAAATCCCCTCAGCTGGACTTCTGGACTATAATTAATGCTTTCTGTATGTTAAATAAATTCTAAAACAAAGACAGCTACAGTGCAAAACATGTAACAACAACATACAATTTTAGTGCTGCAATAGTCAGTAAGGACAACTTCTAAGTGTATAAAAAATGGATGAATTTTTCTGATTTTTACAAACTCGTGATTAAATAAGCTTCATTGATTTGTAACTGAGTATGTGTTGTTGTCTTCGATCTGGGAGGATGCAGTACTATGAGGTTGCTATGGCAGCAATTTATTATGGAACAGCAAAATTACTTCAGATGAGTAATGCAGCAGATAGTGGTGGGCCATCCAAAACAGAGTTTCATAAAGATTTCTACATTATATAGTAACTCATACATGCATGACGCATTCTGTCAACTTCTAAAATTTGGCTATGTGTATCTGCCTGCATCTCCTTTTGTGTAAAGACTCACCGAGGATCAAAATACAAAACATTTATGTGAAAGAAACTTTATTTTGAATACGTAACTAACACTATCTAAGCTCCTTCACTGCTGAAGGAGTATATAAATGTATCTGTATATAGGCATGTACATACATATATATACACATATACATATATATATGCATATACATACTGTGTTTCATGTACAAAGTGACACAACATGCTGTTGGGCAATAAAGTATCTGCCTAGCATGCGCACGTACATGCTCACGCTTATTGATCTGAATTTGCAACAGATGATTGTGGAAAAGATATGTCACTAATCTTATTCTGTTTTGTCTGTCCCTGAGCTAATAAAAAAGATATTTTACTCCTTTGCTTTTCTGCTATTTAAGATTATAGGCAAACAGTGCTGACTGCTTAAATGGTTGGAGCAGTGGAGAACCCTAACAGAACAATTCAAGTAAAGCAATTAAAAAAATCTCAGACTGCTATGGAAATGGAAGACTAGAAAGTTTTCTTCTGATTTCATGGACAGTATAAATACAAAGCGAAAATGCATAGGATTGTATACATAGTATTGGGCCAGGAATGATTATTTAGATATAATGTTGGATTAGGATTTTGTCAAGTTTTTATTAATATCCTTACGAACTCAAGCAAGCTTCATAAGAAATTACTGGGAATACATGCTTCTATGAAACCCAAATAATGCAATGAACAATTAAAAATAAAACATAAGGACATAGACTTGTATCTATAACGCATCAATGGAATTTTCTAAAGTTAAACAGCCCAGATTACTTTTAAGTCGTATTATCATACCATCATTTTATGCCAAAGATAAAACCAGTTCTGAGAAGTCTTTTCAATGAATAAAGGTTTATTAGCTAGAGCAGTAGAATGGATTTGGATTTTAAATACAGAACTGTGAAATTTGGTGTGAAACATGTGAAAACATGTAATATCCAAGAAATGCTTCAACCTTTACACACTGTAAAGTAGAAGTTTAAGGGGACATCTAAGTAGAGGGATGCATCAGGTACTCATTTGAGTAGGAAGACTGGCATCCATTTCCAATAAGAAAATAGTCAGCTGATAACCTCAGAGGACAAGGAAAACAGAGGTGCAGGACACATTTTTCACTTGGACCTTGAAAATAATTGGGCATTATTTTCTCAACATCACCCTGATCTGGATGACTGCAAATTACAAGTGAATGTGAATAAGTGATTTATAGTCAAAGTTAGTATAATGCAACCACTTTGTTGCATATTTCTATTGCTTTCTACCTTTTTAAACCAACCACTTACACGTCTCAATTGTCTTTTTAGTGAATGTTAGGAATCAAGCATCTTCGTATCTGAATGCTAAAAACTTGGATGCATAACCTACTTTGAACTATAATTTTAGACAGGACTACTTTTATTTCAGAGATGTGCCTCCCATAACTCCTTTGCGATTTATTTTGTACATACTCAAAACACTCAACATCTATGTATTTGTAGTAATCACTCTAGTAAGCACTATCAATCTGTTGAGAAGTGCTTTTATCTTCAGGTTTTGCAGATTTTTTACAAATACATTATTAAAATCATTGTTCACATTAAACATCACACAATAACACAGGCATACAGTTCTCTGCCTAAGTGGTCTTCAAATCAGGCTGCACATATTTGCACATAGGTCAACATTCAGTGAGAAAAGTCCCTATTTTCAATGCCTAAAGCTGCAACTTCTTTTTTGTAGTAATAACGCAGACTGATAGGCTCAGTCTGGTTGACGGTAGTGGGGCAGTCAGTGATGAATATCCACATTTGGTAGAAACTGAAAAACAAAACCCCTGCCTATTTTACTGCTTAGTAGAAAAATTTATTATACAAAATTTTGAAGCCATATCTCAACTTTTAAAAATTAAAAAAGCAAATGAAATTCATAGATGTATGGGAAGTGTTTCAACGTCACTTCTGCACACTTTTAAAAACATATTTAAAATATGCTGGGTCCTTGCATCCATAATTTAAGCAAGTTTATTCAGAAGAAGGCTTTTTGACAACATATTTAGGGCATAATATATGTAAAAGCCATACCTAATGTTCATATTAGGCAAAATAATGCTATGTACATCCAAAGTAAGTGTCTGAATAGCTTTTAACATGACTTATTCATACACAGCACTGCTTTCATTTATTAAAACATCTATTCAAAATATTTGTTTCTCATTCCATCACCTCTCCACTTCTAAGTAAAAGGAATAACACAATTATCATAACATGCATTTAATTAATTTTGTCTTGCATAATACTGTATGTGAGGAAAAAGGTTTTCCTCTTAAGCCTCTGAAGGAAGAAGAGGTATTACTTCATCATTTTGTAATGGGAATCCTGCTACAAAGTTCACAGTAAACGACTATTTTAATTGTTTAGTTTTGAACCTTTCAGATGTCTTTGGCAGGTCTAGCTAATACTGACAGTTTACACTTAAGTTCTAATCTATGCCAACATTTTGGCAAAAACTGGTAGAATTAATAAAAGGGACCAAAAATGTCAGAGAAGCCCTACACCTGACCAGTGATTTCCCACTAATTATCCCACACTTCTTCTTATACTGACAATATAAGTTATACTGACAATATAAGTTATTCTCTTTTATTTAATCAGACTTCTCTCTTTTGAAGGGCAGATGTTTCCCCGTTAATATGGCAGATGTCTTTGTTTCCTCACCAACTGTAGAGACAAATGATTAATACAATAAACTCTGGCAGTTTGCCTCATACTTACTTGGTGAAGACAAGTAAAACGGTTTTGTGGAGTATTTAAATATTTCAAAATTCAGAACAACCTCCTTGAACCTAGGAAATTATCTGTAGATAGACTGATATCCCACCTGAAGTTTAGCTTGTGTTCTAAAAATTAATTGCAATGACACTTCTGTTCTACACAGTTCTCTTACCAATTTAATCAGAAGGCTAAAGCAAACCTAATTTGATTTACATACAAAATGGGAACAGCTCCTGGACTTTTGTAGCAACACATCAGGGTTTAACATAAGCAGTGTTAAAATGTGAAGAAGCTGACCTTGCTGGTGCTGAGCCATGTAAAAGATGTTTATGCCTTTGGAACAGAGCCCTCAAGATGGCTCTACTAATGTAACACACTAAAAACTAATTAAAAAAAAAAAAGGAGGGGAAAAGAGAGAGACCTTCCCTTGGCAAGGGGGCCCTTAGTCAAGCCGCTACTGTTACAGAGCAACACTCTCAGTATGTTAACAATAGTTGAAAATATCACATGAAATGTCCAAAGCAAGACAAGACAATAGTTGATGAAAGATACGTTTATGAACAACACTATTAGAGAGTGATAGATATGAGCCTGGTATGATTCAGAATGTAATTCACCTTCTCTGTTGAAACATCCTACTGAGGTATCCAGTGAAGACTGTAATTACAGATGAAATTTGATTCATCAGGAAATTTAACATACCAGAATATAAAAATAGAGACTATATGCTAGCCACAAAAGGTAGATCAATTCTAGAACTTACTGATGGTGAAAACTAAATTAGTTAATGGCAGGATATAAATAAGATTACTTCCACAAACTTTTTAAGCTCACAGGTTTAACAGCCCTGTTGATAGGGCAGTAGACTCGGGAAACAGGAGATTCTGGGATTCCCTTCACAGAAGCAGAACTAATAGAGACTTTGACTGCAAAGAAAACTCTAGAGATGGGATTTATAATGGCTATTGTGAATGAGAAGTTGTCAAATTGGTCAGTCTGATGAACAGAATGAACGGTGAATTGGAAGCAATTTTTTGTGTATTTTTTTTTTTTATTTTTTTTTTCTAGGGAAAAATCACATCTGAGTGAAATACAGAAGGAAGTGAAAGACAAAAAAGGCACCAAATACAAATTCAAGGAGGAAGAGACACAGGGCAAATCACTGTGTTGCAGAAAAGGAAGTATACCACCATCACCTTATTGCGTATTCCGAACTAAAAGCGTTAGGGGAGGTTTGGTACAGATCAAGTGGTTAAACAGAATCTGAAAATTAATTATTTGATTGTTTACTGGACCTGGTTTTTACTGTCTGCTCTTCTTATTAAAAAAACCCAACAACTTAAAAATAATATTAAAAAAGCAAAGGTGAAAATGATTTATAAATGTCTTTGTGTGACACCACATACTATTCTGAGGAAAGAAAGCAACAGAAGGAAAACTGTTGTAAATGATGCTATTTGTTATTTCTCTAACAAATCCCCTCAAAGGCTAGAATCTGCTCAGTTTCTATAGGCTTTCAGCTCATTTTACATATGAAAATGTTTGAGTACATAGATTTATTTCTATTACTGTGTTACCTATAATCACGTTTCTTGGATGTTAGTCTAATTGGATGAAAGTATCTCACTTTCTACCACTTTCAATATCTGTGGCAAACTGACTGGAGTTATTTCCTCTTCACTCATTAAGAGAATTATTATCCACATTATGAAATGTGACACTTTTCCATCTTCTGTTTGGAATAATATAAATATTAATATAGCATCCAAAGCATTCTAGAACATATACACACAGAGAAATATAATCACCCTATGGTAAACACTGTTAAACTACAAATAATGCCAAAACTAGTGTCAACTACTGTTATGAGAATGATGTTTAACTTTTTAAGACCATACTCAACTTTTTCTGAACTTTAGGTTGAATATTTTAAGTAAATCTGTGATACAGGCACATCAATTGAACTGGAATCATCATATAAACTATTATTACTACTAGCAATTTGGTCATAATTATAGCTTTCTATATATAAAGGCATAATGAATAATATTTATACAACACATACCTATGTAATTATGCTAGGTCAAAGGATCTTTCGCCATTTACATTAAGATCAGTATTATTTTATCCAAAACAGTGTCATACCTATAACGAAGTTTGATATGTGGGGAACCTTACTGCTGTGAAACATATACTAAAAATTAATACAGCTTATAAATGGAGAAAATAAGACTGGAGTATCAACTGAAGGCATGTGTTTGTAAGAAGAATGTAAGCTTTTCCTACACAGGCATTTGATTAAAGCCAGGCTTCCAAGACAAAAATCCAACGATTCGTTCTCAGTCAACAAGATTTAGTATTATGGCCTGCTTTAATAAAACATTGAAATTAAACACTTTAAAAACAACTGGTAGACACATACTACTTTAAGTCTGCAGACGACTTTTGCATGCGAAACTAATGAATGAGTCAATTCTTAAACTCTTTTTATCCAATAATTTTCTACTTTAAACCATTATTAATTTACAATGCCTTCCATGACATTAAGTTTAAGTTAATATACTTATACTGATACATTTTAACAAGATAATTATGTCAAAGGTTATCACCAACAGTTCATAATAAAAAGTTATGCTTAAAAATATAACTTATTATTTATAGTTTAGACTGCATAATAAAGTATTAGCAACGCAAAATGTTAATTAATTTCTAATTCTCTATTCTTTTATTTAGATTTCATGAAGGTTGATTGGACTTGATCCATCATTTTACGGAAAATTAATTATTTCAAATACATGCATCACTTTACGCAACCTGCCTGATTTGCATTGAGGAAAATTCAGCAGAAGTAATTGAGGCACAGGCAAATACTGGCACTGACTGAACTCAATTTTCATTCCAAATTTCTGCAAAATCCCAAGACACAACAATATCAGATGCAGGGGGAAAACAAACAAAAGCAATGTGTAAAGGAAACATGAAGAGAGACTATTACAAGAATCAGAGAACAAAGGGATTGCAAAACTATTTTAGTGCCATAGATGAACAGTGAGGGCTTCATTCAGGCAAGGTAGAATAAGATATCATATGGCATCCTGACAATTGATGTCTTCATTTAAATGTAAGAATTTACATTCTAATTAGAAAGAATTTACATCTTAATCAGAGGCAGCTGTATTATCTTGTTACTGTTTTTTTCAAAGGTAATGAACTAAAGTACTGCTGTGCTTTTTCAACCAGAAACTGAATAGACAGCATACAGTGTTATTTTATAGCCTACCTGCTGTAAGCTGTTATTAATATTTTAAAAGACTAAATTCCAACAAAATCTTTTAAAATAAAAATTGTATTTGACATTGCTCAAATGATATTATAAAACTTATTTAAAATATTTAACCAATATGCTTTCTAACTTATATTTTTAAGTATACGTAGTCATAAAGGTATCATTGATACGGCACCAGTGAAGCACACTTACTTTCATTTTAGGCTGCAACTAGTGCAGTGCAATACTGGGTGGGGGAAATGTATTTGGGATTTTTTTTATTAACTAAACAGTTCAACAGATATGTCTCCACTTTTTTTGTAGAATATATAAGGAAAAAAAAATAAACAGTATCATTTTCTAGCTTCTGTAAATACACTTTTAATAGAGGCCAACCTGAAATGTTTACATGCAAGCTCTAAAGGATAAATCCTGCCAAGGAATATACAGTTGCTTGTAGAGGCATATTTAGATTTATGAAATCATGGCTTAATAGTTCAGTCTAAATATCTTTTTTTTTGGCTCTTGCAGTATTTCAACTCCTTTTGAGGAACTTTAAGTGTACAAGAATTGTGTAGAAACATTTTTTTTTTTCTATGAACAAATTAGACCTGGCCTAAAAAGTTCCTGGTTTAGTTCTCAGCTCTGCAAAAATCAACTCAGGAAAAAAATCTGTCTCATGACTATTTTGTGTTTCCACATTTGTAAGATATCTCTGCCTCAGCTGTATGTCTATTCAGAATGGCAATATCTTTGGAGAAAGATCATTTTATTGCTACAAACAATGCCACATTTGATCCAACGGACTCTTCCATAAAGAATACTGATCTAGGATATGAGGTCTTTCATCATACCTGCTCTTCCTTTGAACTCTGGAAACACTATGTGTATTTTCTTGCCTCTTCTATTACAACAAGTCAAAAAACCCAACTCAGAATATTTCCCCAGCTTGGGACCTGATGAAATCCATCCGTGGGTCCTGAAGGAGATGGCAAATGAAGTTGCTAAGGCACCGTTCATCACATTTGAAAAATCATGGCAGTCAGGGGAAGTTCCCGACCACTGGGAAAAGGGAAATATAACCCCCATTTTCAAGAAGGGGAAAATGGATGAGCCGGGGAACTACAGACCAGCCATCCTCACCTCTGTGCCTGGCAAAATCTTCGAGCAGATTCTCCTGGAAGGCACGTGTCGTGGTTTAAGTCTATAAACCCATACAGTTGCTCTCTCACTCACTCCCCACTCTTTCTTCCCTCCGCTCCTGGAGGGATGGGAAAGAGAATAGAAAGAATACAACTCCCACAGGCTGAGATAAGAACAGTTTAGTAACTAAGGTATAACACAAATCACTGCTGCTACCACCAATAATAATAATGACAAGGCAGATAGAAGGAAAGAGAATACAATAGCTCACCACCAGTCCCCAGCCTGACCAAGCAGTGCACCCCCACCACCCTTCCGGGTCTCTGCTCTCCGTTTCTACATCCTGGACATGATGTGCTGTGGTATGGAATAACCTCTTTGGTTAGTCTGGGTCAGGTGTCCTGTCTCTCCTTCCTCCCGGCTTCCCCCCTTCCCTAGAAGAGCATGAGGCTCACAAAGTCCTTGGCCAGCCTAAACATCACCAAGCACTAACTGAAAACACTGGTGGTATCAGCGCTGTTCCCAGGCCCAAAATCAAAAACACAGCGCTGCAGCAGCTACTAAGAAGGGAAAAAAGGAAAAATGACTGCTACTGCTGAACCCAGGACAGCATGCTGAGGCACATGAAAAACAACAAGCTGCTTGGTGACAGCCAGTATGGCTTCACTAAGGGGAAATCCTGCCTCACCAATTTGGTGGCCTTCTATAGGCTACGGAACTGATGGACAGGGGTAGAGCAGTTGATGTCATCTACCTGGACTTGTGCAAAGTGTTTGACGCTGTCTCACATGACATCCTTGTCTTTAAGTTGGAGAGACATCAATTTGATAGGTGGACCACTCGGTGGATAAAGAACTGGCTGGATGGCCGCACACGAAGAGTTGTGCTCAATGGCTCAATGTCCAGCTGGAGACCAGTAACGAGTGGTGTCCCCCAGGGATCGGCGTTGGGACCGGTCTTGTTCAACAACTTTGTTGGTGACATGGACAGTGGGATTGAGTGCACCCTCAGCAAGTTTGCTGATGATGTCAAGCTGTGTGGTTCGGTTGATATGTTGGAGGGAAGGAATGCCATCCAGAGGGACCTTGACACGCTTGTGAGGTGGGCTGATGCCAACCTGATGAAGTTTAACCATGACAAGTGCAAGGTCCTACACCCGGGTCGGAGCAATCCCAGGCACAGCTACACGTTGGGCAGGGAAGTGATTCAGAGCAGCCCTGTGGAGAAGGACTTGGGGGTGTTGGTCGATGAGAAAATGAACGTGAGCCGGCAGTGTGCCCTTGCAGCCCAGAAAGCCAACCATATCCTGGGCTGCATCAAAAGGAGCGTGACCAGCAGGTCGAGGGAGGTGCTCCTGCCCCTCTACTCTGCTCTTGTGAGACCTCACTTGGAGTATTGTGTGTCGTTCTGGTGTCCTCAACATAAAAAGGACATGGAACTGTTGGAACAAGTGCAGAGGAGGGCCATGAGGATGATCAGGGGACTGGAGCACCTCCTGTATGAAGATAGGATAAGAAAGTTGGGTCTGTTCATCCTGGAGGAGAGAAAGCTGTGTGGAGATTTCATAGCAGCCTTCCAATACCTGAAGGGGGCCTATAGGGATGCTGGGGAGGGACTCTTCGTTAGGGACTGTAGTGATAGGACAAGGGGTAATGGGTTCAAACTTAAACAGGGGAAGTTTAGATTGAATATGAGGAAGAAATTCTTTACTGTAAGGGTGATGAGGCACTGGAATGGGTTGCCCAGGGAAGTTGTGAATGCTCCATTGCTGGCGGTGTTCAAGTCCAGGTTGGACATAGCCTTGGGTGGCATGGTTTAGTGGGAGGTGTCCCTGCCCATGGCAGGGGGGTTGGAACTAGATAATCTTAAGGTCCTTTCCAAGCCTAACTATTCTATGACTCTATGAAAAACTAGGTAGAAATTAATGAAACAATTTGGTTCATTTGCCACCTCATTGGTTAAATTAATTGGCACTAGCCAGAAAGAGTCATATCCCAAGAAGGACAAACATCCCGGCAGATTGTCTGAACCCTCAATTGATTGATGAAATAGAAAGCATCCAGCTGGATAAGTGGAAAGACCAGTTTTCTGTCAAAGATTCAGTATCTGTGGCAAATGGCTGCACTAGGAAGACCACAAGTAGCAGGTCAAGAAAGGTTATCCTTCCTCTCTACTCAGCCCTGGTGAGGCCTCCCTGGAGTACTATGTCCAGTTCCGGACTTCCCAGTACAAGAGAGACATTGAACTCCTGGATCAAGTCCAGCGAAGGCTACCAGAATGATGAAGGGTCTGGAGCATCTCCCATACGAGGAAAGGCTGAAGGAACTGGACCTGCTCAGCCTAGAGAAGAGAAGGCTCAGGGAGGATCCGATCAATGTGTGTACCTGAAAAGGATGGGGCCAGACTGTTCTCAGTGGTGTCAGGCAACAGGACAAGCCACATAAAGGAAAACAGGAAGTTCCACCTGAACACGAGGAAGAACTTCTGGCTGAGCATTGGAATAGGTTGCCCATGGAGGCTGTGGAGTCTTTTTCCCTGAAGATATTCAAAAGTCATCTAGACACAATTCTTTATAATTTCTTGCCCATGGCAAGGGGGTTGGAACTAGATGATCTTTAGGTCCTTTCCAACCCTAACTATTCTGTGATTCTGTAATTTGCTCTAGGAGACGCTGCCTGTGCAGACAGGTTGGACTACCATTCTGTGATATAGCTGAATAATTAGACTTGCTGTGCATTCTTCAGTGAAGGCAACTTCTGCTGACCTGTATATAACTTCTTTTCAAACCCAATCCTTCAGAACATGGCATGGAGAATCAAAGAAGGCAGAGGTTAGTTTGGGTTTTTTGCCTTTTGGGTTACTGGTTCAGGATAAATATGAACATTTATAGCTTCCCTGTGATTACAGATCAAATTTACGTGACGTTATCACTAAATATGAAAAAGATACGATTAACAAGAACAGTGGAAATTTTACTATCATATATGTAAGTTAACTAATGACCTAAGTATGCAAGATAGTGCTTTACAGTAAAAAAATAGGTTACAATCCAATAAAGGTACCTAATGAAATGCAATATTCCAAAACATTACTATCCTACTACTATGAAGTAATCATGGAATTAAAAGGTACACAATATACCTTTTCACTCTCTAATTTTCTTTATACTTTGGAGAACATCTAAACAAACACCTTTGGGTATATTTTAATTAGTGCTGTAGTAATGTCTTAAAAATATTCAGAAGACAGGCTTGAAAACATATTAGCATCCTAGTATCAGAAACCAGAAAATTGCAGAAAATCAGAACTGTATGTGCATTTGTTCAACTGCATTGACTAAGGACTTCCACATTATAGCAAATCTGGTAATACTGAGGTGATTATCAAAATTTTATGATTTTCGTTTTCCATGTGTCTCTATGCTATTAATACACATGTAAACATAACCTATTACAGCAGCTCTGGTTCATAGAGCAATCATTTAATGCTCCCATTATTTTTGTCACTATGTAATCACATTTCAAGGGTTTCAAAGTAATATTATAGAGGTTAAATTACACCCACAAGTTCAATCTCATTATTACATATATTTGTTTCTGACATGATAATTTATTTTCATGTTTCTTCTTTGGGGTGCATACTGTTACTATTACTCCTCCATTTTTTCTGTTCTAAAGTACACAAAAAGACAAAACAATGCCTTAGAAAGTTATTATGCAACAGCAAAAGTCTGAATTTTTTACTAATGTAGCTCTGTGGACTACTAAACAGTCCACTAATCTTGCAAATAATTTTTTATTGAAGTAAGATTATAGACCTAGGACTCAGGTTGGTATTATAAAAGCAGAATGTATATAATGTGCAACATTTTGAGCACGGGATTAAATCTGGGATTAATCTAGATTTACATTTAAATTAACTTTAACATCAGCAGGAGTTCTGTGGTTAATTCTGGGTGCACAGGCAGGGGGATAGATTGAGGCCAGCTGAGAGTGAACCACTGCAACTTTTACTTTAAGGTCAGGTTTTGTTGAGACTACCTAATTTAGTTATTGGTGTTGGCTATTTAACCTGCATTCCAGCCACTGTGCTGGAGCTGGAGTGGATAAAACAGTCACCCCATGGAACTATAACAGCAGCAGAGGTTCCTTCAGGTTTTTAATACAGTGAAGGTTTTAAGTGGTTCTCTGGTTTGCAACTGTCTTTTGTAGCTGGCACATGAACCAGGACTGAAGCAAAGCACAGCAAAAGTGGCAGCTAAGTTTCCATCATCATCAAAGGTCCAAGAACCATTTCCACATAAGATTTACAGGCACAGCAGTAAGAGTTTTCTGCAATTCACGCTGAAGGAAAGATTGCAATGTGAATACCTCCTCGCTATCTCTATGAATTTTGACTGGTTTTAATCAGAGGCATTATGAATAAAGAGATCTATTATTGCACAAAGAATGCAGGACTGATCAGGAGTAAAAGATTTGTTGTTCTGATAACTAAAACCTTAAATGGAAAATGTTTTGCAGGGATTTTTCAGGGAGTGATTCAGAGCCCAGCTTTATGGACTTTGGTCTGTAAATCCAAATGGCAATCGATTAATTCGGCTTTAATTTGCAGCAGGGATCAGAATATCTTCATGCATCTTTTCAAGCACTGGTCAAGCCAATTAATGCTATATTCTACCAAAACCTTGGTACAAGGAGCTGAGAACATAAAATGAAAAATATGTATTTATATTATGGATATCAGAAAGAAAAAAGAAATAGACTATTAAATGAATCCTCCATAGAGATTGGGAGAGAGATTACACATGAGTTATTTAGATTCACAAACACACAGGAAATTTACTCCCTGACCAGTGAATGTTCATGTCACCCACCTTAAGTTATGATTAATGAATTAATAATTATCTTTTTGTTCATTTTGGCAGTGATACAGTATAAGAAATGATGAGAAAGTAAAAACACACAGCAGCTGATGCAAGAAGTTGAACAATAGTTGAATGAAGTAGATGTTAGTGAAGCAGGGGAAAAAAACCATGAGAAATGGCTTAACTATATTATTCGAAGTGCTACATTTTACTTAGTTACATTGTTTCAAAGGATTTGATGTATTTGATATTTCCACATTCTCACACTAAACATATAATTACTTAATAATTAAGTTACCACTAATATTTCAGTTTATTCAGTGTCTCCAACAATTTTTCAATTTACTTCACTTGCTTTTTCTTTTTCTTATCCCAGCCTCTTCCCACCCTATTTACTGCCTTCAAAAAATTGGCTTTAATTTCAAATCTATATAAGTGCTTTTTAGTTCTTATAAATAATCAACTCATTTTGACACATTCTTGATAACACTTGAATATGTTGTAGCTATACTTTAATTCCTGTCTTCATTGTTTGTTAACACAATAAAACAGTGTTTGACAAAGAATATGATTCAATTTATATTTACTGCTGCTGTCTTCCTAATAACCACACTGTTAATGTCCACTTACTGTTTAATTTCTGAACCTCATTTCAAGAAATGTCATGGTCCAAAGAGTAGTATTTCTAATAAAGAGAAGTTTTTCAGTATATCTTATATCCAGGTTGTGTCTAATATAACACTGTATTGACCAATTCGAAGTGTAATTCAGTTTGTTGCTCGCATACTAGACTTAATAATTTTGAAAAGTGAGAGTTATTACAATGGTAAAAACCCACAAGTGACCATTTAAAAATAAATTAAAAAAAAAGCCAACTTTAAAAGCAGTCAACCTTAAATTATACCATTATGACAAGAAAACAGAGTAGCACATTCCCTGGCTGAGCAGCCATCATATTCTCTCTTTCCTGTGAAAAGGATTGCAAACGGCTTGTCAAAACATCTGGAAGAAACACTCTAAAATGTGGGAATATTTATTTTCTCCACACTGAAGAGCAGCGGAATCTTGACTGAATAGCAGGAGATTGCACACTGTGCAGGGTGGGGAATGAGCTACCTTAAAAAATGCAGTTGTGGACAGAACAGGGCTGCTTCCTTCTGTATCAGGCCCTTAATCTTTTTGGTTGAGGCAAGTAGTATCAGGATCAGCTGATTAATTCCTGCTACAACAATTGATTTAATATTTCCCAGGCTCTCTAAAACCCAATTTGCTTTGTCCTCCCCCCCCTTAGTTTAGAGTGAGGGCTGTGGGGTTTATTTTGTTGAAAATCACACTGTGGATCTGAGCCTGTATTATGGATAGTTTTATTTCTGTCAAGTCACAGTGAAGGGAGCTCTGAAAAAAGCCAGTGTTTTCTGATTCCCTGATGGTATTGAGGACACAGAGGCAGGCTAAGAATAAGACAGTGTGAGCATTTTACCATGAGGAAGGTAAAATGTAGCTGTCTCAACACCCTGTTCAACACAGACACAGGCTAGAAGTTTAGCACTGTCAAGGGAATTAGAAATCCGAAGTCTTTGAAAGACTGTCACCTCCACTCCTATGTGTCAGAAGACTAAGCGGTTTCAAACCTGAGCTGAGACCTAAGGAACATCCATCATAACTACTATCATGGTTTTAGTTATTTACAAGAGCTCAACAGACTATACCAAAACCAACTAAAATGCTGGCTCTACAAATGAAAGTTGATACTGCTTAAACTGATCCACTGACATACTTCTTATTATATGCAAATCAACCACTATTCTAAATGGTAAATAGGCAGCACATCAAGCTGATTTATGAACATGTTATATCTTCCTTTCATATATCAGTAGACATATAACTGAACCTTTATTATGGACTTTTTCCTGAATTACATCCGAATGCCTGAAACCAAGTATACTGGATGTACAAGCACCACAATCATAGAATCATATAATAGTTAGGGTTGGAAAGGACCTTAAGATAATCTAGTTCCAACCCCCCTGCCATGGGCAGGGACACCTCCCACTAAACCATGCCACCCAAGGCTATGTCCAACCTGGACTTGAACACCACCAGCAATGGAGCATTCACAACTTCCCTGGGCAACCCATTCCAGTGCCTCATCACCCTCACAGTAAAGAATTTCTTCCTCATATCCAATCTAAACTTCCCCTGTTTAAGTTTGAACCCGTTACCCCTTGTCCTCTCACTACAGTCCCTAACGAAGAGTCCCTCCCCAGCATCCCTATAGGCCCCCTTCAGATACTGGAAGGCTGCTATGAGATCTCCATGCAGCCTTCTCTTCTCCAGGATGAACAGCCCCAACTTTCTTATCCTATCTTCATACAGGAGATGCTCCAGTCCCCTGATCATCCTCATGGCCCTCCTCTGCACTTGTTCCAACAGTTCCATGTCCTTTTTATGTTGAGGACACCAGAACTGCACACAATACTCCAAGTGAGGTCTCACAAGAGCAGAGTAAGGGGCAGGAGCACCTCCCTCGACCTGCTGGTCACGCTCCTTTTGATGCAGCCCAGGATACGGTTGGCTTTCTGGGCTGCAAGGGCACACTGCCGGCTCATGTTCATTTTCTCATTGACCAACACCCCCAAGTCCTTCTCCACAGGGCTGCTCTGAATCTCTTCTCTGCCCAACGTGTAGCTGTATGACTGAAGTCTCACAGATTTAGCCGCAAGAGAAGAAAATAGAACTTATTTTCTAAAAGGAACTGATCTACACTGGAATTTTTAAATGCAAAAAATATCACTGTACTGTTTCACCCTCCAGAGTAAAGGGAACATTAGATTCATTCTTGATATAACTGCTGAATCAATTCTTGATATAATTGCTGAATCAGCCAAAACCTATCTGATTCACATCTAGGTGGTGGACTCAAACTGCTTACCAAATAGACCACACTGCTGGAAGTCCATTTGGACCCAAGTCATTAAGGACATGGAGAAACACCCCCTTTACTTACTCACCGTACATGAAAACTGTCACAGTTATACAATTAATCAGATACTTTGGAATTGATGATATTATAGCGCAAGGAAAAAGTAGAAAGTGGCTAACTTTACCCATTTCAGTCCTAATGATACTAACTAGAATAACAGAAAAAGTTATGTTTTTTAAGTAGCCTTATATGTTAAGAATTAGGAAAGAAAAACTTTGATCAAAAGGTTTTTTAAAATTAACGTATCTGAAGATAAGTTTTAAAAAAATCATTATACACCTTCATATTCAAATCCTTATTTAAGCTTTCCTCTTCCAGTTACTATTCTTAAAATATACAGCAATAGTTAATAAGACAAGACTAGACTTAACTATTGACTTTCATAATAAAACATGAAGATAAAAATGAGGCTTGGTGTAATTTATAAGAGAGAAAATGATGTACTAAAAGCAAGACAGTAAATCAATTTTAAACACCAAACACAATTTACGTCTGACTTTAAAACTCATCCTCAAAACATTAATCTAGACAAAGGCCAGAAACTGAATGAGGCATAATTTGTGAAACTGATACCTTTCATCACAACCTTTAGCTGAAAAGGTCATTAGATATATTATATCTAAGTGAGCAGCTTATCCCTGCTTCATTACTGATAATTAAGGCAAGTAATATTTTCTTGACAGTAATGTGTCCAGTAAGAGATATCGTCTAGTTTGCATAAACCAGACATTAATTACCAGAATAGTATTGGAGATAAAAAAAATTAAGTACCTGTGTAACATCATTTCATTATTTTTTCTTCATTTCCTTAAAGAAATTAGCAGGCTCAGAAACATAATGAGCACATTAAGAAACTCATTTTCGAGCATTTATTAAAATCTTTATTATACACTACACAAAAATATTTTTGTACATACATAAACAGAAATGAAGGCATCTTGAAATACACACATTTTTTAGCTATTCTGTCATATTGCTCTACTAGAGCAACATTCAGTGGTGAAGAACAGTGATCAAATAATAGGTTTGTATTTGGACTTAATTTCAAATGTTAAGGCTTTCACATAGACAAAATCACAAATGACTCCAAGACCTCTGAACTGCAACTCCAACTCATGTACAAGCTGTTTCACCTTATTTGCATAAATGATAGTTTTGCTGTTTACAGAATAGCACATGCATCAAGTATCTGTGTGAGAATAACAAATTTGTCACTTAGATCATAATCTGTGTAACAGTTTTCATTTCTGAGTAGAAATGTCTCTCAGTGTTTTTAAAAGCTCTGTTGCACAGTGTTCAGCAAAGAGAAGAAAGATTAAGTACCTCTAATAGTTTATCCATCAAGGTGTGTTATCTATCATATTTCACTCTATGATAACCTAGACAAATGTTATCTAGACAGATTTTACCCTTAGTCATCGTATCACATTTAAATGCTGTTCCCACTGCATGTCATGCAAAAGCCATAACAGAGATACACTGCCCCTTCAAATTCTCTCAACTCCAGAACCCCTGAAAATGTGAATGAGTATTTAAAAATAAAACCTGAGAATAAACCGTGCATTGGGTTGGCATGGCAAGGTTTTGGTGGCAGGGGAGGCTACACGGGTGGCTTCTGTGGGAAGCTGCCAGAAGCTTCCCTAGTGTCTGATGGAGCCAATGCCAGATGGCTCCAAGATGGGCCTGCCGTCATAATATTGACAAAAATAACTTGCATGTATATCCTGAAACATTTGTTGATTTCAGTGTTGTTACAAATAATGACTTCATACATCTGGGTTTAATCTGTATTTTGATTGTAAAATGATCTGAGTGAAAACATAGAACATTTTGTGCCACATTTCTAGACTCAGTATGCTTTAATGGCTAATCACATCTAAATAATTTATTAACCACTTATGAACTTTTTTTCTTAACTGTTATTTCCTATTTTGCAATAGATAAATTTTCATAGAATGAACTCTGAAACTTTGGATTTACAGGTTCTGGCTGTATTTTGATATTTGTGGGATCTGCACATTTGGGTTTGATAGAACAGTGAAACTGAGGCTCAAATCACTGAACTGAAATAATTAAAAATTAGAAACTAAACTAGCTCTTAAATATTTTTTAAAAGATAGCAAACTACAAAAAAAAAATTCTAGGTTATATATTCCATTGAATTGAACATATTCAACTGAGTTCAAAATGAACTTATTTGCAGTTATATTTCATTTATTTATCTTTATTTTTGTACTTTCCTTAAAGCAAGGGTTTTTTTCCAGACAATACAGTTGTACATATTAATTTGAATTTTGCTATGTATTTTCATGTAAGTGAAAAGTTGAGAACCAAAACCTCATGAGGACACGAGAGAAGGTATAGAAAAATGGGATGTGGGAATTAGAGACAAAGGATTTCAAAAGTGATAAGGAAAACAGTCTAGAAGGAAAATGGAGAGGCAAAAGGGAAGCAGAATGAAAAAAACCCAAACCATAATCCCTTACCTTTTCCCTCTGCAATCCCACAATAAATTTTATAGGACTTTTTACCGCTTTCTTGAAAAGGATCTAAGAGTGTGTTTCATATATATATCCATGTATAAATCTCTGTGTGTGTACATGTATATGTAATACACATGGTATAAGCATACAGTTGATTTAACATATTTATTCTTTTCCCAGTCTTTTCACAGATCATGAAAGCCATCATGAAGAATTTATCAACAATTTTTTCAATAAGTGCTTCTTTAGAACATGGATAGAGAACAGAGAGATTAACAACCACTCCTGAAAGTGGTACAATGTGAAGCCATCTCCATATTTCTCAGCTATTCTAAGTATATTTTATAACTAGCATTGAGATACAACACAAATGTACGTAAATTGAATTTACATACCAAATCTATCACAAACTTCTAATTGTAAACTGACTCTGGAAAAATTCTGAGTCTGGAATTTTTCTATAGTTTATACACATTGTTCATTTTTATAATGATAATTTCCTTAATGGGATAATTTAATATAATTCTAACAGTCACAGTAACTTTTTTTTTTAATTAATATTTTATTGTTCTTAATTTCCATCTGTTTTTTTGATGTGGCATAGAGATACCATGATATGTTATTTTTCTAAGAGTACTAGGAATAGATACAATGGAATATTTTTAAGGCAAAAAGTGTAATTTCAGAAACCTTGAGAACCTCAGCATATAGCAAAAGTGCAAACTTACACTGACAACTCCTCCCAAGAAGCTTTTCACAGCTTGCCTCAGTTTAAGAAGCAGAAATTAGCATTCAGTGCTTAAAATGCTACCACTGCATCTTCAGTTTCTTCAAATCAGAATTCAGAAAGGGTAAACCCCAAATTTGTTCATAGCAAACTGGGGAAAACTCTCACAAATCCAGCCACTGCTTTCAGTTATAAAACTAAACCTGCAGTTGTATAATTACTTTGGTGTTAAATTTGACTGGAAAGTAGACTGAACTATTCTGGATGACTACAAAGAATGGCAAGAGATGGAATCAGATTTTGGTTTTAGAAGTAATCTAAGTAAGACATAATTTTCCTCTCTCTCTTGTTCACTTAAAACATTAAGCTTAAGATGTGTTTTGAACACTGGGGAAAGATTTACAGACTCCTTGAGGATGTTTATAGTGAGTTTCTTCTGACAGTATGAGCATGAATGTGTACTCCTCATGTTTCCACACTTTCCCCTGTGACAGATACGGAGTGGTAAAAGAACCACTACAAATCAGACAGCTTTTCAGCAGGTTTAGGGCATGTACTTGAAAACTGCATTTTTATTTTTGGTTTTGACAAATGGAAAAATCATGTTTAAAAATCTGACATCAAAACCTGCAATTTCATGCTTCATCTATACAACATCCCTTTAGATGTAAATACACATGAAAGTGTAAACATGAAAAGACCACTTAAAATTTTTCACCTTAAGTTCTGTGCTAGGCATTTTCTCACATTAATTATTTATATTACCTTGTTAATGAGCTTATATTCATAGCAAGCCAAGAGTTTGGCTGCTAATCAAATCTAGGCAAAATTTGCAATAACTCTTTAAAAATGAAGGAGTTTGGACCTCCTTTAGTATTCATTACATACTTGCAGCTTTGGCATCTACACTACCTTATGTATTTCTTACGCATAGAAAATGGTGGCAAAAGTTAGCGACATCACATTAAAACACCGAAGCAGCTAAACTTCTGCTTAATTTTCAACAGTAACTGACACAAACCTGGAATGCATCCTGACCAGGAGCCTGTCTGATGTATGTAACTTATTTCCTTGGTGCAGCATTCAAAAATGAATTTGTATTGAGCACGAAAAGCCAAATTATTTCTAGAGTAATATAAATTTTACTGTATTCCAGCATCTTGGACAGTTTCTGAAACACTGCTCCAAAAAAGGGAAAATTATTTTTAACTACACTAATCAGCACAGCCTACAAGAATGCTTCAAATAAATAAAGTTTGGTGATTTGACTAGATGAAGATGCACACAAGATGATAAAGCAAGACTTTGTGATTAGCATCAGTATTTTCCTGTATAAATTTATCTTACAACTACTTTAAATTTTTCAAACTTTGTATTTCAATACCAGGTTACAAAGTTCTATCTAACACCATTTTTACTTATGCCCATATGATTAGCTTCTTAGTTTAAGGAAGTCAGTAGTCTCTCTTCATTTACATAAGAAAATACAAAAGGGAAAAAGTAAAGATAAAATCTAACCTAAATCTCCAATACTTCTGAAATTAGTATGAAAAATCCAACTTCATATATGGATCTGATCATGTTAGGTAGCAATTTTGCTAAGCTAATAGAAAAAAAAATAAATGGGATTATTTATGTGATACTTTATTCCCAGCCTATTCTTGGGATAGATGGGAGAAATTCTGTTACTTTTGTTGCTTACTTCCTAAATTGCAGACAAAAATGTACGGAAGGAAATCAGCACAGAATTCAACCTGGGAAATTTTTGCTCACTGAATGTGTAATTTGAAAATAGAAATTTTTATAAATGCAATCTCAAATTTTGACTAGTATGAGGATTAGTGCCTAAATTTCTTATTTTAGGAAAATGTTACAAATCACCAATTGTTTAATGTAAAATCATGGCTAATACATGAGCTTAATCAGCTACTTTTCTACACCGTTCTGTAAGGCTGTGTAATATCTTAAGGCTCACGTGGAACAGCTGCACTGACACAATGGGCTGCAGACGTTTTTACTGTCCTAATAATCCACATATTAAAGAGTCCCTAAATACTCATTGATGAGACAAATCATAACAACTCCCATGGAGCTGTTACAGTTTATCAGGTCAGTGATCTGCATACTGAGGATTCCCTAAGTACTCATTGACAGGTAGCATCTCATATACACTTGTACTAAAATAATAATTGCTTCAAAGGAACTGTTAAATCCCAGTTGCAAGAACAAATTAATTTCAAACCACTGAGACAGCACTTTTTTTTTTCTAAAGATCTGACAAATCTAGACAAGTTTACTAAACAAACCAAGACATCTAAGCAGAACAACTGTCCTCAAATATTATGGCTGTTTGGCATTGTGTTAAAAATAGTACCCACCTTGTCTTCACTGAAATCACTACCTTTCTGCTAGGCAAGGGTGACTCAAAACCTGCCCTTGACACTATTAGAAAAGAATGAATTAAAACCCTGTTATATAGTTAATCACCTTAATTGAAGCCCTGAACTGGCTGTTCCCTATGTCCTCAATTTCTTCCTCCGACTAGTGCTTTCTTCTGTCTTCACCTCTTAACTATAAATCACTGAACACCTTATTTTTTATCTTTCTCTTTTCTTCCGCATCCCAACAAGTGTTTAGTATTGTCATCTCAGAGCCCTCTGATTTCTTACTCTATCATTCCCTCTCACTACATTGATGTGCTACACATTAGAGGAAAAATTCATAGAGAGTATAGAAACCTTGGCACCCAAAGGTGCAAAAACCTGTAGCGATTTATCTGCTCCCACCCACTGCATCACACGATGACACAACCAATTTACACTCTAGACAACTTTCTGGCTTCATCTGAATTTGAGACAAAGCTGAGTCTGGAAGCATTCATGCAGACAACCAAAGAAAGTGAACGACTACAAGGAAACTGCCTACACAGAGTTAAAACACAGCTCCTCTAAAGGCAGAAATCCAGAAGAAAAGGCTGATTCACAACGTTAAACAAGAATACCTTGAAGTTTATGCCCACGCTGAACTTGTGCCTGATAATGGTATCCTTTGCCATTAGGTACAAGCAGTGATATATACATCACCAGAATTTTTCAGGGCTAACACCGATATTTGTTAGTTCTTAGATCATCTGCTCCACAGAGCTCTGAAATCATATGCTTCAAATATTATTTATAGTCCAATCAAGAAGCAAATAAACCACACTGCTTGTTTATGTCACTTGCCTTTTATGACTCATTTATCTTATAGCTACCAGGACACATGGATCTAGCTGACATTGGTTGCTGTGTGTTTATGAAAATGTTCTTCATGAAAACTGTACTTTTAAATCAGATGAAAACTCAATCAAATTTACATTAACAGTCAGGGTAGTCACAGTATTCTTGCACAGTATTCTTGCACTCAGCAGCTGAAAGCTGATAGTCAAACCAAGGAACCAAAGCAAGTGGAAGAAGTATCAAAAACCCCTCTGTTGATCCGTGATTTTCATAATACTGGCGATGATAATGGATACAAGGAGGTTTAATTAAAGAGATAATATGATAACACATAATAGTGTAACAGTAGCACTTAGACACTGCAAACTCAGATTGTGACAGTTCATTTCTCAAAAGTTAAATAGCATCATAAAAACTAAGAATGAAGTAATACTTCTTCCCTTAGAATACTCCTAGTAGGTAACTTTTCTCCTCGGTCCATATATTTTATGCTTCCCTTATTGAGACCTGAATTATTTCTCTACAGTCCTTTTCTTTATTGTCTTGATAAGTCCATGCATATTCTCAACATTACTGCATTATTACCTTAGTCCAGTGTTTTGGTTAGGAACACCAACCTCCATCTGCCCTTCTATTATCCCCTTTTTTACTACTGAAACAAACACTAACCACACTTCTTAATTGTCAAGTTCCTTGCAATTTAATATCACTTTAAATATAACTGCTTAAAGAGCAGCATACTTATTTTCTATTTGTGAAATCTGTCTTTGTCCTCTTAGGTTGGGATGCTCTGCATATGAAAATTCATAAAATATCGCATTACACTCCTTCAACAGTCCCTCAAAATTTTCTTCTTCTGTGAAAACCTTTTCCCTCATAGAACTCAGATGCTGAACTAATACAAGGCTTAGTCTATGCTGATGAAATCCTAACACAGCAAGTTACTGACTTTTGTCTCTGCTTAAGAAGATAAGAACTGGCATTGTTAGCCTAAGCAGATTTCCCAGCCTCATCCTAATAGAGATGTAAAACACTGTTTTTGCTGCAGCCAAAGGATTAGAGATAGGATCAGGCTTATGTGTATATGTAGCTCTCTCCACAATACAATTAATTTTCTTTTCACAGTCTCACCTGTAGTGGCAAACAAGGTCAAAAGCCATGACTTGCAGAACTCTTCTACAGCTTTTTCTCCTGACATTGCCTTTCTTTTTCTTTTCCCTTCTCTTTGCAAAAGGAAGAGGAGAAAATGCAAGGATTCTCCTCTTCTTGCACATCTCATTTGCACAAGAAGGTTTTGACTGCTGCAGGGCTTGGCAAAGATGAAGAAGGCCACCATATAATGAAAAACTATTGAAGGCTCTTGCGGGACTGCTGGAGAAGGAGGTAGTCCTAGCAAAAAGGCATTTTACAAGAAAGGGAGAGAGAGAAACCAGGAGAGTTAGGCCAGGAGCAAACTTTTGTTTAGCTGAGATACAGGACCCTGGAGATTCTTTTAGCTTTAAAGGCTAGTTCTTTACAAATAAGGATATAAATGCTAGAATCATCATCCTGGATCTGAACTTGCAAATGAAGCATAAGCTCAAGCTGTGCCAACATAGTTCTTTCTGTTGTGCACACAGAAATACAGTAAGAATCGTCATCTCTTAAGTGTTTTTAACTCCAACAAAAAGTAAGTTCATCTTCCTTAGAAGGAGATGTATGTAACCAGGGTCCCTAAGCATTATAGGACATACAAACTACGTAACAGCAGACAGACAAAATGAACTGAATAAGCAATGGTGACTGTGTCCATAACTCGTTTGTCTTATATAATCTGCAGTGGTATTTGACGGTAATAAGTAGGCCTACCTCCAAAAAAGTGCTAAGGCAGCAGAAGACTGAAGGTGAAAGCTCCAAAAAAAGCGAAAGAGTTCACAGATCTCCACCGAGAGGAAGGACAGTGTGATGAAACACCTGAATCAGTGGACCTTTATCAATAAAAGTGGTTGGACTGAGAAGTTTTCCTGTTCTTTGGGACTGAAGCCAGTCTTTGAATAGTCATGAGGAACAGGCTTCAGTCTGTGAAAAAGGCTTTTTTCTGTCTGTCTTTATGGGCTCTGGGAAGAAGCAAAGACATCTAAGGATGTCTAGAATTTTAATGCCATGTAGAACTTTCATCAGTTGTGGAGCTAAATGAAATAATTCATCGAACAGTAGTTTTCCAACCATAGATTAAATATCTTTTTGGCAAATGTTGCTAAGGAGTTCATAAAACAGTTGGTGGCAGTGCCTGCAGCATTTGAAGCAGCTTGACTTGAAGTTCTGATTGTCAGTTGAACTTCCATCCCAGAGGACAGAGAATCCTCCTTTGAATCTCTAGGATATAAGACCGACTATCTGGCTTTCTTTCGTTAATGAGCTTATATTCATAGCAAGCCAAAGTTTGGTTGCTAATCAAGTGTAGCAGCAAAGAATTTAAGGCATTAATCCAGCTGCTAAAGGCATTCTAACATTTGGGGTCTGTGAACCACAGAATCATAGAACGGTTTGGGTTGGAAGGTACCTTTAAGGGCCATCTAGTATAGAAGAGCAAGATTACTTGGATCTTCCTACTGTGATTCTTAAAGCAAAGATGAGGAAGGTGGGCAGATGAAGAGGATGAACAGGAACATCAGCCAAAAACCAGCTCAAAGATACATGAGCAGCATTATATAAAGAATATACATCACAACTGCTCTCTATGTGGCCTCATTTATCATTTCACATCTAGTTGTATTACATTCATTTTTACAAAGTTTGCTACTGTACCTAAAGTTCATTCCAGCATTAAAATTTATTCTGAATGTTGTTATTCAAAATTTTTCCAATAGCTCTCTTGGTAGCTAAATAGTAGCAAATATTTTTCCAGTAGTAGAAAATATTTTTCCAATAGCTCTCTTGGTATGGTAGTGTTGCAAAGTCAGTAAAAAATGTTGGGAAGTAGTTCAAAATACACAAAATGTTACGACATTGTTTTTAGCAATGAATGGCTTCCAAAATTACATTTGAAACACAAACATGGAAACATACCATAATACAACAAAGTATTGACAGATTTCTCTGATGGAAAAATCACTATTAAATTTCAAGAGGGGATGCTGTATTTTTCTGGAGTTTGTCTGTTCTAATAGATATAACACCTTTTTTTTTTTTTTTGCATCCTCTCTTCTGTTAACTTTTATACTTGTTTCGAGACTTTTGTACCATCAACCATATTGACGAACTCTCCTGTAATTAGTACTGTTTGCTCTGCTGCAGATCACATCTGATGAAACTTAAAATTCATTCTCATATGTTCTCTCACCCTTAACTTTATTTTGAACTGACAAAAGTCTTCTCATATATGCATTTAGGATACACTATTTGTATTTTAAGCCAAATAACCTGAACATTTATCAGGTCTTTCTTAAACTAGCATGTAAACACTTGCTGAACTCAATAAACCCCTTGCCCCACGAAAGATGTTTCTCTCTGTAGACAAATATTCTTGTCTTTTCTTTCATATTTAAAAAGAATACCACCTGAATTCCTGGGGTCAACTTTAGCCAAGCCGAAGTATCCTTGTTTTTATTGTAACTAAGCCAAAGTATCCTTGTTTTTATTGTAACTGTAATCCAATCTCCTAAGATTCATCCTCTCTGAAAGGGCAAACAATGCCTCTACTATTAATTTACTTTCAGACTGATTTTTTCTTAGTAATGGGTATGAGCTTTATAGACATATCAACCAGATAGATGTTCATGCATCTATTGATTCCATTTGCACAAATGCAAACAGCACACAAATGCTCAGTTTCACAAATCAGCAGTCTCTGCAGTACAGTTTTGTGGAAATAGTTCTCACTGCTTGCAAAAATCCCCAAACCCCAAAATGATTTTTTTGTACATTTTTACATACGGCCTTTAGTCAATGGAAAGTCCTACTTGACACTTTCCTAACATCTGTTCTATCTCAGGACTTGCAACTCTGTGTGGTCCATGAAGTATTTTTCAGAGGATGTGAAGTTTTATTAACATAAGAGAGAGAATTACATATTCTTTTTTATAAAAATCAATATTTTTTGAAGTTTCAAAGTCTATTCTATCTTCAGTCTCTGAAAGCACTAATTTAATTTCAAGATTTTAAAATTA
This sequence comes from Amazona ochrocephala, assembly GCA_039720435.1. Classification (NCBI taxonomy): domain Eukaryota; kingdom Metazoa; phylum Chordata; class Aves; order Psittaciformes; family Psittacidae; genus Amazona; species Amazona ochrocephala. The sequence continues at coordinate 7,330,768 of CM077882.1, read as the reverse complement.
TGCTTCTGTAATACAAAGGCATTGCGATGATCTCTTCTTGCTTCTACAACAACAAAGCTGCTCTGAATCACCACAGTGTGTAGATATGGAAATTGATAAGGAAGCCTTCCCTGAATTACAGACTAGATTTGCATCATCCTTATCTGCTGTTTATGATGTTTTAATGTCTTGAAGACTTCTTACCAGGAGCTTCATTGCTATCACAGCTGCTGTAGTGACTTAGGATGCACGAATACCCACAGAACTTAAATATTTCTCATTTTGGGCAGCTTCCCCTTTTCTTTACAGTGGCCATCATTCTTGAATATCTAATATGATACATGAAACAACTGTACTATGTAACTATGTTTAACAAAATACGTAAAACTGAAAAATATACGAAGTGATAGGAAATAATAACTGACAGGAAATCATGCTTATAATGCTACCAATCTAATTAATTCAATAATTTCAAACTCAGATTTTTTGGTGACTATACCTGGCTAAGTCATAAACACACATGAGGACACTGTGACTGATTTACAAACAAAACTGGTGCAGATAACAAAGTTCTCAGTATAATACACATATTTATTAAAAATTCTTCATTTTAAGACTAATTGTTAAGAATTAGGAAGTGGTCAATAAACTTAGGCCCAAAAGTGCAGTTGCTCCAGTTACCATGTACTTAATATATTACTAATCTTACATTTTCATTGAAGTCATAAGTCACAAATCATTCTTGGGTAATAAATACGGCTGAATACACCACAAGTCAAAATCACAGTCCCATAAAACTGCACATTATAAAACCAGCAATCTGTCTTCTCAGTCACTGCCACTCAGTAGTCTCAGAAAGGATCTGTCACATATGCTTCTACGTAGACAGGGAACTGTCACAGAGAAACTATTTAAGAAATCAAAATTGGAATATTGGAACCAAAAGAGAAAATCTAAGCATTGAGAAGTGACTAATGGCCTCAGACTAACATGGAGGAATTGATGAAGACAATCACATATATACATTTCAGGAATCTATTGATAAGCAACATCAGAATCCTTTTATGCAAGATTGAAGAAGTGGTCTCTAACCACCACCAATCCTTACTTTAATACGAATAGCAGGATGTGAACTTTTCATTTTTCAAACTGTTGAATGAATTTTCAGACCCTAACCATCCAAACCACACTCCTGTAACTTCTTTTGTGCTGCAGTGGTAACAGGATGGAACATCTCTGCCATCTCCAAACCTGTTTAATATTTTTTTTATAGTCTGTAAAAACAGTATAGCTATTTAATATTTAATAGCAGAGGCCTGAGAAAGATCTAATTTTTTTATGACAACTTTTTCTTCTGAAGTGCACAAGAACTATTATGTATGAGAAAAATCATTATGTCAACTCATAGCATAAAGCTTTGATGTCACACAGCAAAGAATACACAAGAAAACCTCAAAGCCAGACTGAAAATTTAAGAAGTTGTTTTTAAGAAGTCATAGAATCATAGAATAGTTAGGGTTGGAAAGGACCTGAAGATCATCTAGTTCCAACCCCCCTGCCATGGGCAGGGACATCTCCCACTAAACCATGTCACCCAAGGCTCTGTCCAACCTGGCCTTGCACACTGCCAGGGATGGAGCATTCACAACTTCCCTGGGCAACTCATTCCAGTGTCTCACCACCCTTACAGTAAAGAATTTCTTCCTTATATCTAACCTAAATTTCCCCTGTTTAAGTTTGAACCCATTACCCCTTGTCCTGTCACTACAGTCCCTAACGAAGAGTCCCTCCACAGCATCCTTGTAAAAAAGAAAAAAAAAAAAAGCAAGTTCTGAATCATGTACCAACCAAATAGTCACTGGAAAGAACAAGAAGATGTTGAGGCAATAGGACACAAACAGCTGTGGTTAAATGGGTGCTCTGTGCTTTGGCTACCAGGTCTAACTAACATGGCAATATTACTGCTTGTACCCATGAGAGCTGGTTTAGACATAGCATCAATTGCACAGGGCACTGTGCTGTGATACAGAATACACTCAAAGAAAAAAGGTTGAGAACAAAATTAATTATAATAAATGAGTAAATATGGAAAGCAGGGCGGACATAAGTTAGGGGTAGATTTAGCATACTGCTACTATACCTCGTGAACTGAGCATGGCTTTGTGGCTGAGGTATTCTTCCCTGCCTTCAGAGCAGTTGGCTACTAAGATTTATATATTCAAAAGGGTCCTGATTCTTTTGGACTTGTTAGCTGGAAACACTACAGAAAGCATGATACTCATATTACTTAGCTTCCTCCCCACAACTAAAATAGATATATGTACCACATTCAGCTGTCAAGCATTTCAAAAATATTATTAATTCAGCTTGGACTTAATCTGCTGAATGAAAAAGCTTGAAAAAATGTATTTCAGCTTTAAGAAGGGAGAGGACTATGACGATGTGTCAGAAAATTAGGCTGATAGTCAAGCCTTTATGAGAGCACCACTGAAACTGCCCTTTCCATCAACAGGAATGGACAGTACTTATCTGAAAGGACAATGTGACTGTCACACACAGAAAAGCTGACAGTTTTCCAATCCAGTAAACATACACAATATGAAAATTTACAATTTGGAAAAAAATTATAAGACTTCTTCAAGGACAGAAGCAGTTTTTGCTTTGTCATTCTTCCTTAGGTGTATTACCAAAATGCTCCAAGCAGGCGTAAGCTTTGGTAAAGGTCAACATAGTAACAGGCATCTTGTCTGAAGTTCGACTATCGCTGCTGATCTATTAATAAAATAACATTCTAACAAACAATACCTGACATTTTAAATAGCTCTGGAATTTTTTACATCCTATACATCCAGCCAATATTGCACTGGTTTGTCTCAGAGAAAGACTTTAACAGTTTTAAATTAAAAATCAGAAGACGCTTCACAAACCCAAAATGCTTTGGTTAGGAGAAAGCAGCAGCCTTGCAGCTGAAAACAAGGGAGTCCAAGAAAAAAATTCCTCTCTGTCTATACATGCTTTGCTAAAAGTCTCTTGACACAAATAAAAGGATCCTCCCCAACATATGGAGGAGCTGCTATGCCCTTCAGGGGATAGTCTGCAGCTATGTTCACCTCAGGCACGCCAAGGAGAGGTGAATTGTCAAATGCAATTTCAATCATTGGGTGGTTTGGTTGAGGCAGATTAGTTGTACGCAATCATGATAGATAGTTTATCCCAGCCCCAAACTGCCGCTTGGGAAATCTTGCACGCAAACGAACAGAAACTCAGTCATTATTAGTGTCAAGAAGGTGCACAAAGGCAAAATTTGGTTGGCAGCCAGGCAAGATGAATCAAGGCGAAAAAATGACCAATTGCATGTTCAAAATGGAAATTGATAGGCATGTTGTAGTTTGGAAAGATTTTAAACACCAGAAAAAGTCATACATTATTAATTATCCTGGGATAAATATTTAAGAAGTCTTTCTCTATGGAGAAATACAATTTTTTAAGTCAATGTATATTACATGTATAGTGTCCTAATTTTAAGCTTCTTCATCCCAGAAGCTTCAGCATGACAGTTCCTCACATTTCTTATTATATAACCTCAAATATTCCCATTCTGTAACAATATTGCAAACTAAAAGTCAACCACCAAATAAACATTTTGAAAACAATTACAAGGTATATGAATTTTGCTGAATTGTTTGTAAGCAAAGCAACCCTTCGCACCCCTCACAGTGGAGCATAATGGTCATATTTATCACCACTACCTTTCCAAATGTACCTAAATATTTAATGAACAAAACAATAAAATCCACCTGTGTGAGCAATCACAATCCTTGTTTCTCTAACAAATAGCAAAAAATTGCTAAAAGAGAATGTCCTCAAGTTTCATTGCCTGAAGTGATACGCTCTGACAAATCTAACAGCTCTTTCTGTGTCATTCCTAATTCACTTGTCACTCAGTATTATCCATCCTCATTAATGACAATGGGAAAGTTTATCTTGGGAACACGTTTTAAATCATCCACTCTTTACAATGGGACCATGAAATCTCTTAGAAAACATGAGGCGGGAACTACTCTGACAACAAAACCCCTTCCTGGCAGCTTTACTCTTAGTTCCTGTTCAAGGAATAATGTGTTTATCATATAACCATATGGAACAATATATTAGATGAAACTTGAACAAGAATAGCTGGTTCGATTTTTCAAGATAGGAGGTAATTTTATAACATTTTTGTTATGCTGAGAACAGTAAATCTTTTAGGAATGTAATTCTGTATGGAACCATAGTTCCTCTTTTAGGGAAAAAAAAGCTTAAAAAACACGCATAAAATAGTTTGAATATTGATTCACTAAACACTTGGTATAAATAATGATACTTCTGTCAATAAAAATTATCTCTACAGACTGTTCCTGGCTTTGTACAAATTCTGCTTTATTTATAGATATTCTTACCAGTTGTCTAGATTGTGCATATACAATATACTAGTTATGCCTAATTGCCTCCAGTAAATATTCTGATTTGATTATGAGCTCTGGAAACTTATACCCCCCCATGTCGATGCTATTTATGCACTTATAATGGATCACAATTATTCCCTTTACTACAGATGCTCTAATGTAAAAACTGCAATGCTGATTGCTCCTCTTCATAATGTTGTTTGTAACATTCACAATCTTCCATAAAAGCAGCAGTTAATGTACCTTGCTTTCAAACATGTCTGCTCTGACTATACCTTCAATAAATGGTAAACTCTGCAAAGTAACAAAATAATTTCAAAACACAAACTAGAGAAACAAAAAATAATAAAAAGCAAGTATGTGCTGCAAGATGGTATTACAGACATTTGTGTGAGCACAGATAACTTCTACACTGAATGTGCAGAATAATGTTGTCATAAAGGATGCAAATCCACACCATGGTGTGGATGAACAAGAAAGGAGAAGGAAAAGCAGAACACACCATGTATGTGTATGATTTTTAGTTCAGAATACACAAGGATGAAGTGCTTCTCACACGAGGATGTAAGCAATCTACTGACAAAGTGCTTTCAGTGTAACCCTTCTATCTTACAAGCAGCAAAATTTTCCTTTGTAGGTTTTGAGGCTTTTCAGTAACCTGAATCTAATTCCCATTGCTTTTCCAAAGCTGGAATACCGGTTTCAGGTCAGGAAAAAAAACAACAGAAATGCAAGTCCACATCAAAACTGTGTCTCTTCCATATTGCAACTGTGGCCCTGAAAATTCCCAGTCGCCCATGCTTTCTTAGGACAGAACAAGCACAAGCCAGTCCTTCCTTTGCTGTTTCCACAGGTTTTCAAAAAACAAAACATAAAACTACCAGAAGTTTCAGACTATTGCTCAAGATTTTAGCAGGCAATAGTGATTTGGCTTCTTACTCTGCAAAAACTCACTTGATTAAAAGAAAAATTAGAAAGAATGTGGATTTTTATTTAACTGCTGAGAAATTAAATACTTCATTGTAAGTTGTTATCAAAACATAAAGAAAACCTAGAAAGAAAAAAACCTAAGCAGGACACTAACAAAATAAAGCAAATATATGATAATGCCTAGATATTTGAATGTAGATACTTTAATGACACATACACAAAAATAAAACTTGATCTAATACATTTAAGGATAGTAATAGTTTGCAGAATGCCTCTTTACTTAAGCAGAATGTGAATTCCATTTAAGTATACAGCCCTTCTAAGCATCAGGAATCTCCTTTTAGTTACTCGCTGGAATATCTGCACGCATTCAATATTCATGCTGTCTTTCTCTCTATCCATTTTTAAACAGAGTTAAAGGAGTAGCTAAAACTCTGCCAATAACATGACAGGAAGGCTATTTTTAGTCTAGATGATGTAGACCAAGTACAAACAGCCCATGGCTATGCTACTGTTGAGGATCAGATCTAAACACAAATACTGGATTCTCTTCTTATTAATTCCTTATTTTAACAGCAACAAGAATTACAAATGAAATACTGGTTCATATCTCTTAATAAACATCCTGGGAGAATCATTTTCCTCTGTATTATAGGAGCAAAACCTCACATAACTCCTGTCAACCCTACTTTCTGGTAGCAAAAGGTTTGTGAAAGGTCATTTGAGGCAGCATAGGAAACCTGTAATCCACCCAGAATTACAAAACCTTGTACCAAAAGGTGAGAAGTACTGATTAAGAAGTATACAGTGTTGCCTCAGGGGCTTTATATTACACACATGAGACATAACTGCCTGAAGAGACTGCAGTGTTTATAGATTAATCAACACATTACCAAATCCCTAATAAATTAATGAGAGAAGAGATGAAATCAAGGGATAACACCACATCATAAAGAGCTGAAAATAAAATGCTGCTCAGTTAGTGATATATAACTGCTCAAGCAGCTGAGGGATGTGCTTATTCTATGTATCACACATACTGTATATCAGGATGGGTACAAGCTGTGGCTATATCTACAAGCAGACTTTCCTTGGCCAGTCCCAAGAGCATAGCTTCACCATAGCCTACTTGGTTTCTACTCTCAATCTGCAAGCAAGCACTGCCAATTCAGGACACCTATGTCTTTAAGCCAAAAATACTAAAACCAGAACAAGGTCTTCCTTAGTTTACTCATTTACTCTTTATATGATACATGAGATTTAAAATAAAAAGTGATGAATATTGTATTAAATCATTCAGAAGTTTCCTTAAGATTCAGCTACCATGGGCAAGCCGTCTACCTGGAAACTTCTTAGGTGGGTCACCCAGAGCCTATCTTTTTCAAAACAAGTGAATGTACAGCTCCTCAGCAAAGATTACTGAAGATTTTAAAACTTCAAATATTAAACAATGAGGTTATATTAAGAAGGGCAAGCAACATACTGCACGCAAGGTGAAACTGATTTCTGTTGCACAGCAGTTCTCACATCCTACTTAAAAGTGATAAACTGTTTTTTATTTTTTTTTTCATGGAATCCCAGACTGGTTTGGGTTGGAAGAGACCTTAAAGCTGATCCAGTTCTCGCCTCCTGCCACGGGCAGGGACACCTTCCACTAGACCAGGTTGCTTCCAAGCCCCATCCAACCTGGCCTTGAACACTGCCAGGGATGGGGCATCCACAGCTTCTGGGCAACCTGTGCTAGCGCCTCAGCACTCTCACATCAAAGTTTTCTGCTTTTACTTTTAAACATGACTCAAGCAGGTACACTGCCCAAAGATTAGTGATTTAGTATGAAGAAAAGGTAAGTCCATTTGGTAATTGATTTGTAAACATATGAATCTAATGAACCTCTAAGTGAAAATTCTTCAGAGATTTTTGCTGTAACAGACTTGAAATAGGATGAAAGAAGATGAAGAGCCTACAGACAGTATTTTCATAAGCTGAAAACTATGGGTTTCTCAAACCTTAAGTACCTGAAATGAGCCATTTAAAATGAATTATTTTCAGTGAGTGCTACCAGCTGTTTTCTGAAAGTCAAGCAGCCAATGGCTGGTATAAACTGGCACGCAAATTCACTTTATTTATGTACTTTTGGGTATCAATACAAAGCTTTGGTTATTGCACTCTATACAGTTACCACTAACATTCTTCAGAAGGAATGAATGAGGAAAGAGGGAGCTGAACTACAACTTGGTAATCCCATTCAAATTCAAGATATTATCTGAAGGGGGTTAATATTGTGTTAACAGTAAGCTGGCCAGAAATACCTCTTCAACTGCAATAAATAATCTTCTTGGAGACAGTCTCACTTGATATTCGAAAAGCTATTGGTTTTTAATATGCAATGAAAAATTTTAAACCCCATTATGCATAACAATGGAGTCCTTTGAAAACCAGATGTAATACAACCAAGAAAAAGAAAAGAAAAATAAAATTGATAACAAGCAACTAAACCAACTGTGAGATAGAGAGTAATAAAGATGGCATGACCAAAATCTAAGTCTATTTATGCCCTAGGCACCAGAGTCCTCAGCCGTTTTGCTTATGACAATCTACTTTTTTCACAATCCTCTTGGCCAAGAATATAAAAATAAAATGTACTCTGGAATTCAGTCACAAACAATGCCTCATAATTTGGCCAAAGCAGAAAGTTGTGTTTGCACAACAGTTACAGAACATTTTTTCTTCACCTGCAATACTTTGCAGTCTATGTATATTTTTTACCTCCTGTCTCATTTCGGCGCTTTCGTTAAGTCTTTCAGACTAAGAATAGTAAGACTAGTTTGCTCTCAATAAAATGTTCCTGTATGTTAAAAGTTCAGTAGAGGGTAATATTCTTTGTGAATCAGTAAAATAAAGAGATGAGCAAAATGGTATGAAAAGGTTTTTTTAGAGGTGAAGAATTTAAAGAAACCATAAATGTGGTTTCTTACAGATTATGTTCATCCAAAATCACTAATATTTTCATATGACTGGAAATGTTAAGCATTAATCTTAAATTTGCTAGATTACGAAAAACCAGTTTGGAATTTGATTATGCATGCTACTAGTCACAGCAAACATTTGGCAACTTTGCTCTGTTGACATACAAAATGACATTTTAACCCTTTCCAAGTTTTAGATGGGGCTACCTTACAGTTTCCTACTTTACAGAGTACTTTGAATCATTTTGTGCCCAAAGATCAATAATCAAAAGCATAATAAACAGTACTGAGATGAGACGATCTGGACAGATATGCATCTACCATGCAGAGATGTAAATTTATCCTCTTCTCATTCTTTTCAGTAACAGCCCTGAACTCCTACTTAAATGTATTTCAATAAGGTTCAGATATGATGTAATCCAGTGCCTGAGAAAATCTGACTTCCTATAAGCTTTAATTTTTATTTTCCTGCATTAATATAGATGCATAAAATTTAGAGATCTGTTCTACTATGTAGAATAATAGAATCATAGAATAGTTAGGGTTGGAAAGGACCTTAAGACCATCTAGTTCCAACCCCCCTGCCATGGGCAGGGACACCTCACACTAAACCACGTCACCCAAGGCTGTCCAACCTGGCCTTGAACGCTGCCAGCGACGGAGCATTCACAACTTCCTTGGGCAACCCATTCCAGTGCCTCACCACCCTCACAGTAAAGAACTTCTTCCTTATATCTAACCTAAATTTCCCCTGTTTAAGCTTGAACCCATTACCCTTTGCCCTATCACTACAGTGCCTAGTGAAGAGTCCCTCTCCAGCATCCTTGTAGGCACCGTTTAGATAGTGGAGCTGTTATGAGGTCTCCACGCAGCCTTCTCTTCTCCATGCTGAACAGCCCCAACTGTCTCAGCCTGTCTTCGTACAGGTGCTCCAGCCCCCTGGTCATCCTCGTGGCCCTCTGGACTTGCTCCACCAGCTCCATGTCCTCCTTATGTTTAGGATGCCAACATAACGCATAACAGCATCATTAAATTTGTTATTCTTTGTAAAGTGAGAACATCATACAACTATGAAATATCCTATTTTTAATAAAACTTGGTATTTTAAAAAACATTTAATAGAGGTAGCATTCAGTTCTAGCTAAGAACTATGTGTATAGTGCTGAATCCTTTCTGCTTCTTCAACACTCAACATCAGTATCTAACATATCTAAAGAGCACTACTACTTTAGTGAAAAATACATACCTTGTAGATAAAGTGTTTTTTAATCCTTACCAACCAACATTTTAATGAACAATCTCTTTAGCCTACCTGTTCTCTAATACTAAGAAAGTGGGAATATTCCAACTACTTTATTTTCCTGGCAGATAAAAGATAACGTGACCCATTTATTTACAGACTGAACAAGGCCAATTCATTTCATGCTGCAGCATTGACCCTTAACATAGATCCTGTAAATGAGCAGTCCATTACAATATGTACCAGTGACCTTTAATTGCATTAATGGCTTTCTTGCCTGTTCTTCAATTGCAAAAACACCATTATGGTATAAATATTTCTAAACAACATAATTATTTGTTTTAATAAAAATATATCTGACTTCTGTTTACTGACAAGGAACTACAGATGTGGTGTATTTTAAGTGTTAAAGTTTAGAATGGAACCCTCATGTTACACTTGTATAATGTCAAACAACCCATAAATCAAAATTAATTATGACATAAACTTCAGGATACTACAAATCTTCATATGCAATCTAAAAGTTAACAGTACCTTTCTATATTCATCTTCAGAACATGAAAATAATTTAATCTACATTATTCTGTATTACACAATAAGGTGATATTTTCAAACTAAATTTGTCCATATGTTCATAATATACAAGTGCTCTGAAATTCCGTACACCATATAAAACTTATCACTTGACTTCAGTTCTATGCACCATAAATATTCAAGTCTTTTTTCAACTACGAGCACTCCGAGTATTGTTTTACCTCAAGTTCTTACAATTTAAAAATAATCTCCCAAAACTTTATCTAAATTGTACTGTCACAATTTTAAACACGTTTATTTATTCAAAATTGTTTGAAAGAATGTAATACATTTTTGACAGGCAGTCTTTTACAATATTGAAATCAAATCCTTGATTTCATCAAACCCTTCATATTCTGTGCCTTATTCCTGCAAGGCTCATGCCAAAATGATTTAGTTTGATTTTCTTTAACAATGGTAGGTTGGCTTGACAGCATCTGACAAAACAATTCAGTGAAGTACACCATACCAGGTAAAGAACCTGAACTGGCTACTAGATGAAATAATGCAAAATGGAGTTTGGAATTATGATATAATTAGTTTTCCAGAAGAATCTTTTTGCAGTATTACTAATTTTAGATTAAGAAAATTTTACGGTGTTATAATTAGTATCTTTTGAACTATGTTTAAATAAAACAGTGGCAATGTCTTTATTAATATCATAGGAAAAAAGGCCAGGAAAAATCAACGTAACAGTGGTTTGACTGGCTTAAATTTAATCTGAATTTTATTTCAAGGTTTTACCATTCTTTGTCAGAAAGTTTAGTTTTATGTGCAGATTTCCCTGCATTTGAGTCCCTGAGCTGAAGTGGAGCATCCAGTACTACAGTCTGCCACAGGTATGACGCTATCTGCTCAATGCAGGCTGAGGAGAAAGAGAAGTTTTCCATGTAAGCCCCAAGGGTACTTGTGTTCTCAAGCACATGGGGATGAGAGGCCCCAAGGATTTTATTACACCAGAAAATTGAAGAAATACACTTTCTGCAACCCTAAAGGAAAGTTCTGTCTCATCTTTGAGGGAGGAAAAACTGTAAAGTTTCACTTATGCTCCAGGCACTGGGCAGTGGGGCAGTCATGACTGTGTTACCCTCTGGCTTGGTAAAACCAGATTCCATTCTGAGGTTGTAAGGCCCTAACGCGGGGTCAAGTCTTGTAATGTCATGATTTATCTACCAAAGTACATTGACTGAGCTCCCAATATTACAATGTGTATCGTGTATCATATATTAGCTTTGGTGTTACAATGTGTGAATTTTATCTCAGCAAACAAGAATTCATTTCCAATTGCTATAGAACTATTACCTTACTGAAATTTATAACAAACCAATGTTTTGCCTTTTGTCAGCTCACGGGCTCACAGATTCTTTTTGTTAAAATACTGCCTAAAAGAGTTGATTAACTCAAGTGTGTTTGTTTATTTATAAAATTGCTCAACTTTATGAACATCAGTGAAATATAGGGTGAGGGGATGTTATTAATGAAAGCTGCTTCAAATTTTCTTGGAAGAAGCCTATAAGAAGTGATGCTGTTAGAGGTATAAAAGGCACTTTCTAGTCTCACTGATACGGAGGTTGGTATGGTATGTATGTGTATTTTAAATATATGCTGATCCCATATGTACTGATGATTGGGTTGATTCATTGCTCCAGAAGAAACAGCTCATGAATAACCCTGAACTATTATGTTTGTATCTGTTCTTGATGTGCTTACTGAATAACTACAAAATGTTCCAGGAACACAGTTCTGGCACTCACTGATACCACCATCTCCTGAGTCTCTTAGGACCAAACTGTGTGATGCTAATACCACACTGAAGCACTGCAGACATCAGTTCTGACTTGGTCTTACCACCTCTTTTAGTAAATAATGTACAGCAGTGGCTAATTGCACTTATCCTTTGCAATTAAGTTCATCACAGTACAGCTGGTATAAAACCCAATGAACAGGGAAAGAATGAAAAAAACCCCTAAAGTAGAAATACAGAGAATTCAGATGGAAGATACCTCAGACATTTCCTGGTTTTAATTGCCAAATTCACCATCTTACAAGAAAAGAGTTTTAAGTCTTCTTCCAGATACCAATGCTGGACACATAGCATACACATGAATGCCTGGAGTTGCAATTAAATCTTGCTTATTTTGGCAATCATTAATTTTCTCATAGTCCTCTATTGATAGATGGAGAAAGGACATTATTTTAATGCCTTTGGAGTCATCCATTTAGTTTGATTCTATATAGACCTAATTGCTGAGTTTTGTGATTATGTTTCCTTCCAAAGACATAACCTTTCACTCTGGCAATTACCACTAGCAAAAATGCACTGCCAAGTGCTCCGTAGTACCATATTGCATCTGCCTGCCACTGATAAGCCAACAACTTGCTTGCCACAGGACTCCTCTCATTCTGACTTTCTTCTCCTATTAGGAAATACCTCTCAGAAAAGAATCTTCTGAGCTCAGACACTGAGCTCTGGAAACTTACTTATTTTTGCTGTGTGGCAGTTATTCATACAGCATACGACACTTGGTTTCAAATTGAGCTGTCTTTTGAAGATTCTATTCTGATTTGCACAGGTGCTATACAGCCATTAAAGAGAAAATCATATCATCTGGCTCATACTCTTACATCTGGCTCTCTGATAAAAAAGTCACAACAAGCATTTATTTGACAAACTGTATTATAAAACTTGTAGGAAAAAGCTTATTTTCTACACTATTACCAATTGACTGTTACCTGAATACTTAAAAAATTAGAAGTAAAACAAAACTAGAGAATTAAACTCATAAACTTTCCTATTTGCAAACATTTATATGACTTTATAAAAAGTTTTAACTTTAAATACATAATTCCAGAGGTTTATGTTGACCAGCCAGTAACGAAGGGAGTTAATCGCATATGAATCTTCTCCAACTGTCTTGTCAAACCAGGTAATGATGTCCTGCCAGCCAAACTCAGAGGGAACATGTGAAACAAATACAAAAGTAAACAGGCCTTAAGCTGCCCAAGGGAAAGTCAGCAAGATGGCAATTTCAATCATTTGGAATAATACTAAAGCAGCCTTAGGCTCTTCTCAGAATGGAAACATGTCACTGTTACTGCAATATTTCAACAAATCAGACTGCAAAAGAAAGGAACACTTATGTAATCACAGCCCTGGAACAGCACTTTAATCCACAGTAAGGTGGAAAATAATTAAGAGGAAATTCCCTTTTTGCAAGTAATTGTAAACATACATAAATAACAAAGGCAAACAACATTTCCTTAGAAATTTCGAGGACTGAAAAAAATCAAATCTAGTCGCAGATTCCTTTAATTTTCATACAGGAGGCTTTGGAACAACAAAGATCAAGTTCTATCAAATAAAACTATGAACCTAACGTCTCTGTAAAATTTATCAAACACATTCAGAGTTGCAAACAAAGCAAAAAATACTTCAAGACCAATTCTGCTGAAAAGTTTCATTAAGATGAATGGGTTGTCATATCATTTAACTGAGAAATCAAAAAATATTTCAAATATTTGGGGAACTTATCTAATCAGTAAACCTTCAGTATGTGTCTAGTCATGTAGCCATCTTTTAGTCAATCATCAGAAAATCAAAGGCAAATTGGCATGACTCAACCCAAACTTTAATACCGCATGATTGTGTCGTGTAAGCTTGTTTTGTGCAAGGGCTGCTGTGGTTTTAGCAGAGAGATTAACGACCGGACCTAAGCTGGCCTCCAAACCTTGCCCTGCTGATGCCTCAAGCCCTTTGAAGTCTGACCATCATACCTGGCAAAACAACAGTGGGAACTAGGCTGGTGTCAGATCTAATCAAGTTTCCTGCCTCAGCATAGCTAACTATGGGGTACGCTAATTGGCCCAATTGCGGATTATACCTTTTGCTACAGATTCAAGACAATAATTTAGTCAAATGATGGTTTTTATCTCCTTCTAATTAAGATTCCAAAGTGGGAAGAAATAGGATTAGACAGGCTAACTTCAAAATTGTATCCTTTAAAGTGGTATGCACATAAGACAGATCTCTGATAATATTCCATATAATAATATATCACTAGTAACTAATGTGTGAAGATCTGGGAAAGCTTGATAGAGCTACTGCACCTTTCATGATAAACATGTAAGTTTTCCTTGAAAGGGTCTACCACATTATTTACAAATGAAAAATGAGCACTCATAAATATTAATAAAAAAATCTTCAATTAAAAAAAAAAATCCCTTCAGAATACATTTCAGTCAATCTTATTTTGATGAAGAAGATACAGGAAAACCTGCAACAGTTCAATGATTCTGCAGAATATGAAGAGGAGGAGTCCCTCCCACAAAACTGCGATCTAATAAAATGGATTTGACATTTAAGGTTGTTTTACAGATGAGGGCCAAACCATAAAGTGATTTAACTGGCTCGCAATCCAGAGCTGAGAAAATCCATGTCCCATGCCCTTATTTCAAACTGTCGAAAAAAAATGATGTAGTGATGAAAAGCTTTTTTAGAGAAATTTTGCCATAAACCACAGGTTGTATAGTTCTAACTTTTCTTACATAATTTGATTTTTAAATGGCATTTCAAGTACAGGTCAATATTTTCACCCAAAAGTGTATATATAACTAAGTAGAAGCTTTTAAAAAACTGAAACATACTCAAAATACATTTTTACTTCACATTTAACCTACATACTAAAGAAATCATCAACTTAATTGTACTTTGTATGAAGTACATTGTTGCTTGTACACAACACACAGTGCTGTGCTGCTTTGTTTTTACCACCAGAACCAGACCTGACTACTGACACAACATACTCTAACTGCAGAAACCCATCTTATTCATACCCCTTTTTAATTCAGTTTTCCCTTGCTCCCATTTTCTTATGGACCTCACTGCTCTACTCAGCCTAGCTGCCTCCCCAATAGTATGAGGAAGAAAAACTTATACATTATAGATTACTGGAATGTGTACAGGAAGATCACAGTTAGGATATTGACCCTAAATGTTCAAAACCGGCTAGTTTGTATCAGTTCAGCAGCATATAGAAAGCACATCTCTAACAAAACCTGAAGTTATTCAAAAGGGAATGCAGCTAAACAAGGAAGGAAGAAATTATACAGGCAGGTCATCCATGCAAGTCTAGGGCAACAGGTTGTTTCAAGAGTTCCACTACACCCGTTTCCAACGCTTCTGCCCCATTGCTAATTCCATTCTTTTTACAGAGATTCCTGCTAAAGGTTTTGCCATTTTTTGTTTGGTGGTTTTTTTTTTTTTTTTTTCCTTCCAAATTACATTACAAATTGGAATCCCAAGTACAGCAGACAGAAAAAAATATATTCTGAGTCAGGACTCGGTGAGGAAAAAAACCCCAAATATTCTAATTCATAGCTATAATAAATGAAAGTTTACTATGCTGTGAAATGAGGGTGCATGCTTCTCTGCACTTCTGAAAATATTAAGAACATTTGTATTTTAAAACCAAACAGATGCTATTAAGGTATTTGTTTCTAATGTACTGCTCAAATGCAGTTGTTACAATGGGTTAACTGGTTTCACTAACCACATTCCCTGGAAAGTGAGAAATATTATGAAGGAATGCCATTGGGAAAAAAGTCCTCCTCCAAGTATTTGCCTTTAAGTGGCTTCTGAAAAGGATACCTCTATAGTTGTGAAACTTCTAGCACTCATGCAGAGATGACCTGCATGAAGAACTGGCCGCCTGATTAACTATTAACTACTCTCAATAGGATCAGATAATTAAAGACATTGATGACCATTAATTAGGAGGAGGGCACCTTAATTTGTCACTTGATAGGGCCCTTTCAATGATTTATAGGTTAGGGCTACTTGCAATTGTGAAGGGGAGGGGGCAGTGAAGAGAGAGAACCCTTAAGTTACCTTATCAAGTGGCCAGCTAAAAAGGGCAGAGGGTCAAATAAGGGCCAAAGTGGTCACTTAAGGGTGAAGTCCCAAACACCAAAGCAGTGCCAAGCCACATTGACCATCATTTGGTGATGGAGTAAAAAATATGCTAATTTATTGGTGGCAATTCTCTCTTTTTATGGTTTCAAGCAGTTAAGACAAGTGGCCTGCTTAAGAGCTTTTCATCTGAAAAGAGATTAAACAAAATGGTTTGTCAGGGATGCTTGGCTGGTTTATGTCTTTGTTAAAAAAAAAATTTGCCCAGACTGTACCAATGACTATCACAGTGCCCTGAAAGCCATCTTCTATCTCTAAGCATTACTTGGTTAACAAATACATCAGCTCTAATTGCTTAATAGTGCTATGCTCATTTGCTCTTTAGCAAGATTAAAATGAAATACATCTTTTGTATTACTGCCTTCTATCAGGACTGTCTGCATAAAGGTCACAGAAAAAAGTTTAAATTTAGTAGGAAATTTACTTAGGGACATTAGTGTAAATGATACTGTGTTTAAAATGACATAAAAGAGCGAAAGGTGATTTCAGTAATGCAAAGAAAATGGTTTCTGAATACTGATAAGGACACTTATCCCTCATACCACACACAATTTTAGGCAGCATTATACATTAAAATCCCTCTACTGGGGTAATAACATGTAGCTACTTTCCCACCCACTAACACAAGTAAGAGCAAGTCATTAACATTTAATTAAATATGCTCCTGACATCCTTAGAAACATGTCACACTTTGTTATTGAAGGTTGTGGCCTACTTTCTATGTACATTTTAAACTCAAATAAACTATTTATAACAGACCGATTAAATGCTGCAAATGAGACATTTTTAATTAGAAGTCATATTACAGGATTTTATAAAACTGTTCCGAACAGCAAAACCAGAGTGAAATGAATTTACAACATCTGATGCATATTTCATGCATTTCACAAAATGAAACATAAGAGATGGGATTAGCTCCACCTTTTGGGTTCTAAATAGTGAAACAAAACTGATTCTCTTACCTCAATGGTGAACAGCTTCCTTTTTAATCTAAAAGCAAGATCCTTCATGTCTGACACATCACAGATCAAGCTATTAAGCTGAGGAATCTGACGTACATGAACCAAACCTGGTGGAAAGAAAGAGTAAAGGAGGAAAACGAATTAAGAAAACGATGTCATCTAGATGCATAAATTGGTTTTACAGGAGAATTCTGTATATTTACACAAAGTCATCCTCCCCCTTTTAAACTGGAGCTTACTACCAGGAGCAATGAAGCAAACGGTGCGATTATACTCAAGTAATCAAGCAGAATAAGATAAACAGAAATCCTTTTGCGAGGAAAACTAATTGCACTTTGGTACAGAAGTACAGATGTAAAGAGCGATCTTGGTACTTGTCAAAACTACAGCCGGTTTGTGTGTGATTTTCTCTTGTATTTACAGTAAGCAAATATGGCTATCACCTTGCATGCTGCCCACGGCACCACTGAGTGATCTTTATTTTATTAAATGCACCAGTAAGCAGCCAGCAAAACAAGGCTTATGGGTTAGTGATAACCACTGAAGCTCTATGAAAAGTACTTCGTTTTGCACCCTGAAAACGACTTGAGAACAAGTTGCTGGAAAATACTGATATAGATCCTGCTTTTTGAGAAATTTTAACCCCTATGCCATGCTTGGAGAAATACATTTTCTTTGTGCAGGAGGCTTACAGGGCTGTTCAGATGATTTTAACAGTACTAGGTGCACTGCAAGCTCTGCATTCTGTCAGCTAAAGCTCAAGCTGATTTTTTCTGACAAGGACGCTGGATGGTTTTTGTGCAGCCTAATACAGTTTCTGAACAACCTAAGGGTGATTTCCTACATCTGAAACCCAGGAAAATTCTACAGGGCTTCTCAGTTACTGGCCTATATTTGCTATTCATAAAGTCACCGTCTAAATGGAAATAGTGAACATTTATAAAAGACAACTTACTTGAAAACGGCAGCTGTGAGAAAAAACCCAAGCACTAAACCCCTAATTTAAAGTAAGGCAAGTATTTTTCAGGGTTTTTTTTTTTTTCTTTTTGAGGAAGAATAAGGGTAGAAAGTTTCCTAAAATAGAAATAATTTTAAAAGCATCATTTTTATGGGTACCAATTACAAAAATTCTCAATAGCATTAGAAAAATATTTTTATACTTTGAAACCTTCTATCCCTGTCTCCAGTCTGGTGACGTAGGAGAATTATTTCCTTGGCTTGTGAGTTCAAAATAGAATTACATATAGAAATATGAGGTATAACACAAGGTTGCTTATATACAGTATTCCAAAAATTTTACTTAAAAATCACCTGCATAATTCTTCTGTTATTATATGCACTTTCCAATCACTTAGATTTTCAGACAGCTTAATAAAATTATTTGTGCAGGATTCATTAAATAATGCAATAATTTAAGTAAGCTTCTGCTGAATGTCAAAATCTTCCACCATCTGCAGTAATTAAATCATCTTAAAATATATTCTTAAGCAAAAGGAATCCACAAAGTTAAAACTGTCAAGAATACCTTTTTTAGAATGTTAAATTACGGTTGCCTAAACCTCAAAAGCTACATATATTGGCATATCATTTTTATTAAGTAGTACCAGAAATGATGTAGCATACAGTTTTACAGGAACCCAGGAAATAACTGCTAAAACACGCATTGTCTTACAGAATTTTTTCCTTTCCCTGAGAAAAGGAGTATCAAATTGACAGAATTATGTTAGCATAAACAAATGCCACAGCACCATTATACAGTTGGAAAAATAATGAGGCAAATTATTCTAGCTTTTGTTCACATTTCTTTTTTTTTTTTTGTTCACCTTTTTTCAGATAATGAGATGTGCACTAATTTCATAGTAAAAAAGATTTTTCTTTGATTTATTAATTACAGCCTGCATACACACAGTGGTGTCTCAACACCATCTTTGCTTCTTCTTCTGTGTATGCCGCTACGGAAAACACTGCCACATTCTCACATGTCTACAGCAGGTTTTGGATAAGCAGTTTACTTTCAACTAAAGGTTTCTATGGAACTCCAGTAGTATCATAATAATAATAGCTGTAATTTATGCACCCTCGGAGCACTGCTCTGGATTACCTAAAATTGTTTCTCATTCACTGCTTTGGCTATGCATAACTTCTAATCTAGTCTTTTCAAATTTAAATAGTTCTGCTGAAGCAGCTAACACAGTCTTTGGGAAACAACAAACAAGATTAAACATCATTCCACGTTTTGAAGATAAATCACTTGAAAGTCTACATGATTTTGTACCAAAATTAGTTTTGTATTTTCCATGCCACACATATCCATATTCATTTCTTTAAATGTGTTAAGTGACATAACGTAAAGCTGAAAACCAGAACATAATTTTTAGATCAAGTTTATATAGCACACCGTTTACCAGTTTATTCACCTTAATACAATATATGTTTTCCTGTGTTCTCTATTTAAAACTTGGCAGATCAAAAGTATTGATTTCATGACAGGTTCAGCTTGCTGGTCAGATGATTGCCAAGGCTCCTCTGCATGTGAATTCCCCAAAGCCTGCCTGTTGAGATGTACATCTGATTGAGCCATGCCTCCGTAATATGGCTTGACAACATGCAAGGAGTTGCCATGTTTCCTTTGCAGCCTTAATGCACTTTACTGAAAATTTTCCTAACTCAAGCCTGGTTAGCAAAGAGAAACATTTAAGAGGTTTATTCTAAAATGAAATCAAATGCTACTTTATAGCAGATAGCCAATTGGAGGGTAAGCCACTAAGTGCCCTAGAAACACTCAGGGCAGACTTTTTGCATTGCTAAAGATGGAACTTACCATGGTAGTCCTTGTATAATGGATTGGTTTCTCTCTCTGAGCCAATAAATGATTCAAGACCAACTACCGTATCTGACAAGTTTGTTACACGTTCCATAATTGCTTTATTCTGTAAGACATGGAAACAAAATACACATCCTATGTGATGAAAAAGGTAATTAATGTTCATAGAGTAAGCCTTGGTCTTCTCAATGGCAAACTGTGGGGAAAAAATAGGTCATTAATACTTAGAAATTACATCAGAGGGCTTTTTTATTTAAAAAAAAAAGTACTTGAAATTTTGGTCTAAAGAAAACACATATTTGACAAGAAGAAACTATAAAAGGGCTAACTCAGCAAAAAATAAATATTTTCCTAAATCTTGAGAACATCAGCATTTGCTCACATCAGAGATACTTACAAGCTCTGTGGCAGTCAAGCACCTCTCATTGACTTCTACTAGGAGTCAAGATGCCCAGCTTTTGTTTGTGCTTTGAAAACTTAGGTTTTGGATACACTTAAGCAAATCTCAAAGATTTTGAGCAAGTACAACCCACATGATTATTCATCAGTCAAAACCATGGAAACCCCAAGCATTTCTGCCAGTATTTTTTTTTCTAAAAGTTTCTCTCTACACAACATATGAATCTAAGGCTTCAAGTTGCATTAGAATTTCATAATATATTTGTGGTAGGTGATGCCTTATGCCTGGTGCAACAATGCAGTGCCATGTGCCTTAAACAAGCTGTTTTCCGTGCAGTTTTCCTTACTTCATCTCATGGAGCAGAAAGCAACATTCAAAGGTGACAACAGAGATCTTCAGAGGTAACTCCAGATTAAACATCCTTAAGTGATTTGATGTCAGTATTTAATGAGGAAAAAAAAAAGAAAAAGAAAAAGAAGAGATAAATCTCTGCTAAAAGGCAAAATATTTCTTTAAGATAAGAAGTTGTTATCTTGAAGCTGCCTGGACAGCTGGTATACTTTTGTTCTTGATGGCTGTGGGTGCTATACCCATCATACTTTCATGGGTATCAAGATCAAACACCTCAAATACCCATTCCAAGTATGAAGAAGATCCAAGTTATAGTTTTGCATTTTTTATGAATTTTAACGCATTTTGTACATTCTGCACTTCTTTCATAAACTTTACAAGCAATGCTTCTTATGAAATGCCAATTTAAATACTGTTAAAGTATTTGATACTAACAATTTGTAAAGTAATTAGGAGCAGAAAGGAAACATCCTTTGATAAGTTGGAAAAGTCCATTCATTGTACTGACATACAGGTTCATTTATTAAATTAGCGATGAGTACATCAATTGCGTTCAGGAACCCATGTTTCAGTGACAGTCTATTTCCTAGTCACAGAGCCTACAAAGCAGACATGAAAGCTGAACATTTTCTACTCCCATCAAAGAATAATCTGAATTCTGTTTGTCGACCACTACATAAAGTAACTTGTGGCCTGCCTGCACAGACCAAACTGCTCAGGTTACAAGGCCTAAACCCACAGATCCCATGGCACCTTTACACCCCCTCCCTTTCCCACCTTAAGGGCCAGATGGCATTAAATCCTGGGGACTGGTCTCTTTTCAAAGCGGGTACTTGTGCACAGGCCAAAACGATCTATCCCCATGGGATCAGGGAACTTCAGTTTTACCTACAAAGTCTAATGATGGATAATGATAAAACAGTGTTACACTGCAGAATTTCCTTTATGAAGAATAACATGAGTGAACTGAGTTAAAAGAACACTGCCTACCCATCAATCCCTAAGCTTTGCTATTATATCCACCTCTGAAATATTAAAGCTGACTTGCAAATTATTTCCTCTCTAGGAAGAGAGACACAGTATACTACATATTAATGGAAACTTTTGGTCACATTATTCTGCAGGAGCAACCACATAAAGATGATATAAATCTGAAGTAGCCAGCAATCTCTAGATTTCCACAGATCAGAAATATCTTTCCAGTTCTTCAGCAGGCTGCTGGATGTTATTAGCAAGCAAAACAAAATTGGTACAGAAATAAACAAAATTATGATTTCTGGAAGATAACCTAATTCCCAGTACAGAAAAAATATTCTACCACTTAAAAAAAATTGCTGGCCATTAATGTTTCTGTGTGCTGGTTTGGATAAAAATAGGTTACAAAAACTGGACAGAAAGATGCTCAGCCATCAGCAAAGTATCCTCATCATTAGCAGTCCTGCAAACCACAAGAATAGCATCTTTCCTATTTGGCCTAATTCTGGAAAGATTAAAGTGAGGGACAGCAATTCAATAGCTGCCTAATGATACGTATGTCAATGTTGGCTTCAGTTTTTCTTAATAGGTTTGCTTTCTTAAACTGTAGTCTGTTTGCCTGCTGATTATGGTTGTGTTTTTAAAGTGTGTCAAAATATTCCCCTGGCTTAGTGCAGTGCATCTTGGGAAATATTTTGCACAGTGAATCGCCACACCAAACAGACATTTGCTTATGTGGCATTGTTGCCATAGATTTGTATCTATCATGTATTTTCTAGTTTGCAGTGTTCAGCACATTAATGTTCAATCAAAGCTGACGTCAGCACACAGATACTTGTGATGTATGGCATCCTGACATAAACACACAAATCATGTTGCCCCATCTGGGCCTGAAAATTTAACAGAGCTCCAGATCTTCCTCCAGCCCCATACAAATCTACCTCCTGCTTCTGGCATAAACTTGGCAGCTCTGGAGGTGAGCCAGGACATGGTTAGGAGGGAAGCCAGGAATGGGGAGATTCAGGAAAAGAGTTTGTTGGCAGCTAGAAGAGGCATTGTTTCAAATTGCATGCAAAAATAAAAAAAACAAACCCCAACCCAGTCCTGAAAAGTTTTCAGTCTTGCTACATGTACTGTAGGCCTTCTTAATTAGTTAGTTCAGCCAAAATGTAATTATTCTAACAACATGGTAGCAAGCCTGTTGTGCAGGCTGGGCTGGGCATCCATTCTATATCTTACTTTGTGCTTGCTGTTTTAGAGAGACATTATCTTTTAAGGGCAAACGTGCAACATTAGGGCTTAACCAAAGTGTAGTTTCAAAACAATAGGGAACTGGACATATATGTTTAACCAGCTTTTGGGAAGGGCAATTATAGAAAAAGATTGCTTTGTCCTACTAATTTATTTGAAGAATCTACATAGCTTTGAGTAGTTATTTGTGTGTATTTGTAAATACTTATTTTCAAATAAACATATCTCCTGTGTCTGAGTATAAAGCATGGTATTCTACCAACAAAAATACATGTACAGCCTCTGTACTCAGACTTACAGACTGAAATTAATACCGTGTGTTTCTACTGGATTGAGCTCTTACTGTACCGCAATTTTATTATTACTACTAATAATCAAATCAATCTTGGTTCATCTGTATTCTGTACTAGGAAAAAACCCCTCTCTTTTTGACTCTGCTCTAATTTCTAGTTCTCCTCTGATTTCCTGTCAAATTTTTTATAACACCCCTAGATATGTCCTCCCATTTTTATTTTGTCAGTTTCTAAAGAAATTAAAAAGCTCACAAAATTTAAGTAATAATAATAATATTTAATTTTTTAGTCCTCCCACTGGATTAAGTATAGAAAAGTAAAAAAAATTGAAAATGTTCTTAGAATGGCCTCAACTTCTGTACATAGTAACCATCTCAAAATTTAATAGGAAAATAAGAGACTCATGTAAAAGCTCTACAATGAAATCCAACTAGCACCTGTATAAATACATTAAGCTCTTGAATCACATGGGCTTCATGTGTTTGCATTTGTATTCAGATCAATACATCAATATAATTTTAATACTAATTCATATATCGGATTGAAAACAAGGTATTTTAAGACTATGTCTCTTCAAAGAGACATTAGGCCTATCTTTTGACAGAGGGTTATATTTGACTTCTGTACTTTTACATCCTAGTAATCTAATTCCATCACAGACTCTATTTAAAAACATTTAATTAAAGAGCTAATACATCAAATCCTAAAATTGATTTCATTACTTAAAAAACTACTTACAAACAACTGCTAGCTCTGGGACAAAACCCAATGAGTTGCATACATTCCCCACATGAAAGCAGAGAATTTAAGGATGAATTCAGATATTTCCCTCAAGTTTAGGTAAATTGCAATTGCAGGCAACAGTTTGCGTTGTTAACAATAGGTGAGTGCAGTAATCCTGACACTTCATTTGAAAGAAGGTCTCAATAAGAAACAGCAAGCAAACAAGTACATGCAAAGTAACAGGAACCTTATAAACCTAAAGCATATTTTGGTGTGTGAATTTTCACAAAAAAGATCAATAATAGGTTATGCCACATTGGACTACAATGAAGCACTGGCTGGATGTCCAATAGATAAATAATTCTTGATATTTTCTAACAGATTATCACATGATTGTGTGGTAATGACTTCACAATATGCAAATATTTACCACTTGCCATTACTACTTAATCTCCAAAGAATTTTAAATTGAAAGGATATGTAAATAATTACTGCTTAGAAAATCCAAGAATCACCCATACATTTGGGGAAAAGAATTTAGATATCAGGCTCTTGTACTAGTGATATAGAGAGATACAGTTTGTGCACTTTTTCATCATCCACAAATCCTCAAAAGATTAATAACTGCTCTGCCAAACAGTGTTTTAGCAGTAATTAACAAAGACTGTAAAGTATAAAATTCTATACTTACTCTAAGTTGATAAGCACTGTTCTCAGTGCTTGCACACACCAAACCTACTCACTGAACTTTGAATTTTGGCTCCAAAATGAATATAGACTCAGGCCGCTGGAACATAAGATGAGGAGCAATACATTAACAAATTTTGGTATGCAGAAATCTCTACAGTGTCACAACAAAACTGAATACAAGCATGATGTCTTTGCTGGAAGACTGATATCCTAGAAATATATTTCAAGATTTACTACAAATAATGCCTTCAAGTGATGAGAAATCCACATTTAGGGATTCAGACTGATCAAGCATCTTGTTTTACCTTTGAAGAACCTTAATGACTAAAAAAGAACTTAAGTATAAATATCTGTTCATATGGCTGAAATCACAGAAGCTTGATTTTGGTTCATTTGTTTAGACACACAGTGTATTGCACTAGCTAATTTCAAGCAATGAACAGCATTTTTGAACAATTTCATACAGGTTACAGAAGCAAAAGAAAGGACAAGTAGTGAAGACATGAGCAGGTAATTAGATACAACACACTTGTAAAAATGGGAAGGGAGTAACATAGCATCTGTTGGCCAATATGTTACATGATGTATTAATTCCAGATTTTGGTTGTTCTCTTGAAGTTGCTTTTAATAATGTGTGTCCTGATAGTTTTCGTATATTCAAGAGTCTTTCAACTGTGAAACTAGTTAGAACTATTATTTTTGTTTCCTAAAAACTCAAAACATTTGAGGCATGGTTCCCTTATCTTACACCTAAACCACTATCACTGCTATAGGAACCCTGCAGTGCTATTATCAAATATATCAGATGATGGTGTATGACAGAATCCATAAAAAAATTCAGGAAAAGTTTTCAGGAAGAATAATCAGCTTGGAAATAAAAACTAAGTATTACATACGCAACAATCTTTAGATCTTCACTGAAAATGGATGGCCTTGACTTGTCTACTACTTGAGCTATAAAAGTATCTAATGCCAGCAAACCTTGGCACCATACAAAATAAAAATACGTCTGTTTTGCCATGGCAGGAAAGACCTAAAAAGACCAACAGTGAAATAAGTGATGACTCAGTACAGGTAAACCAAGGAAGTCAGTAACGGTTGCTGCTGAGTCCTACAAAACCAAAAGTGAGAACAAAGACTATGTAGTTTAAAACAAACTTTCCATCTGTAAGTCTCCAAGTGCTTTACAAAAGAAAGGCAAGTCCTGCATTCCTCACTTCCAAGTCATGCAACAAGCACAAAGATATGTGAGTTGTCCAGTGTCACAAGCCAGTCAACAGTAAGCTGGGAATTGAACTCAGCCTTTCACTGTTTATTTTCCCTCTATTTGAGACCTGGTTTAGGAGGCTGCATCTATGGCTTTGGAGTACCAGGAAAATACTTGGTGGTATCACAAAGATAATGTGGGAGTCAAAGCTCAGAAAGCTGGGTGCTCAAAATCCCATTAATATCTGGCTGAAAGAGGTGACAGATGTACAGGGTGTTAAAGAGTGACACTTTTTGAGCTGAATCCCTGTTAAATGCTTTTCTGACTCTTTCCTTAGCAGCCGGTAGCTGAAAGCACAGGCTACACATGAGTATGAACAGTTCTGGGGTGCACGTGCGTGCGTCCTGCTGTAGTGAGTAGATAAAATACACCTCATTGAGCCCTTCTCCAGAGAAGGGTGAAGAGCTGGGACAAAATGAGTACAAAATCTGGGCTGAGGTGAGCCCAACATCTTCCCTATATACTATCTGGTCCTTATTAATGAGATTATCTCACTGTTATAAAGCATATATATATGGAAAACTCTATGGTATTATTTGTCTTTAATAATTGCAAAAATGAAATGACCATTTGAGCAGAGTTGTTTAGAAAATTAAATACATCGAGTGCTACGAGTTGGTCATAGTGTAGTAGAGATACAAAAGTAGACTGAAAGAATGAGAGTCACATTACAAATAAGCCATAACAAAACTGCTGAAATTAAGGTATTTGAGACCAACTAGCTTAACTGAAATCCTGTGACTCCCTTAGGAATTATTAATTTTACATATATATATATATATATATGTTTAGGAGTTCCTTTTGTTGCCATTTTGCCTGAAAAAAATGTCACTGCATTTCGCTTACCAATTCAGAAAGGCCAACTATTGCTGCAACTTTAATTCTTTAAACAGTTAACCACATTTCACTCACAGGTGACCAAAAAGATCCTCCACCGTTATTTCAATTATTAGTACACAAATATCAAATGGAACAGCTGACTCTGAAAGATGCCGAAATATAATTTTAAAACCGAATCCCTTATTCAGTATAAAATTATAGGCTGTCATCAGGAGCAGGCTGGCAAAGCTAGGTCCAGATGGGAAATTAGCTGGGCAATAAGAGGAGGTAGGGTGGAAATGATGGGTAGGCTGGAAACGGTGGGAACCTAAGGAAAGACATGACTGCTCCCTCTGCTGGCAAGGTTCTCACCTGCTTAAATTTTTAACTAATGAGTAGGCATTTCTTTAATTATTTAGGATCTAGCCAATAAATAATGCAGAATGTTCCTTCCTCAGTCTGTTGCTGTGTGTTTGCACATTTTTGAACTTATGGTGCCCTATTTCACTAGAATAATTTGCCACAGAATTAAGGCTCAGATGGACATCTAATGGTGGAGTTACAGGCTTTATGTTTTAATTGTTCTGAAAATGAAAGGGAAGATTAAGCTATTTAACCTTCAAAATACTCTATTTTACAATGTATACACATTTTTTATTTAATTTACATATTTCATAACACTACAATGAATTGCTCATCGTATCGTTCTGTAACAAGAACCGTCTATGAAGTAGTCATATACTATAAAATGAAACCTTCTGCAACACAAGCATACTAAATTACAGTCACTCCAAAAAGGTGCTGTTCTTCCTTGCCAGAGAATTCAGTAATAATGCTTGTATTAAAACTTAATTAGAAGATGAAGATGAGTCATTCATTACTTGATTTGTGATATAAATTAATAGCTGCAGTAAGAACATTTAGAAAAAATCTGTTCTAGGATTTTGGCCTACAACCAGAAGCTCCCAGAACAGGAGGGATCAGCTTTTTTTGCCCACTGCTCTCATCTGAATCCTGGCTGAAAAGCTACTCCAGCTCCCAGCTTTCCAGAAGGCTCCATCCCAGGAATCCTCGCCTGCCATTTGGTTTGCTGATTTTAATCTCCCAGGACTTTCTTACAGTGGCTCCACTATGCTGAACTGGCACTTGCTCCTTGAAGTGAGTTATTATTAAACTTGTAGGTCAATTGTGGCACTAACAACTCTTTGGAAGCTTTCAGCCACGGTGTAGAATTTGCTGGTCTAATTAAATATTAATTCTAAGTGTTACATTCTGCGGCTAAGAGCTTTTATTTTCCATCACCAGTCTGGAAGAGAAAGAGGTTACAAGGCTAATTTATTTATTTTTTTTTTTTTTTATTCTCCCTAGCATTAAAACTTAACTATACAGGCACAAAAACATCATTAAAGATGCAGTATTCCTTTTTATTATGATTATACTGTAATTAATAGAGCAGGTCTAAACAAAAAGATGTAAAATAAGGTTCTGAAATTTCAAGGTTTTTAAACACCAAAAGTTCACATACAAATGTTTCTAAGCAAATACTGCACAGAAATTCAATATTCAGTTATTTGAAAATCACTTCAGATGGGAAATACATATATAACAATTTAAATATAAAAGAGTTTTACACAAAATTCATAGTTCTTTGTTCTGAAGTACAACAGACAACAGATATTTAATGCTAGATTCACAGGGTTTTTTTACAAGAACTTAGACCTCTACTTATGCGAACAAAAAAAATGTATTTCTTCAGAAAAAGAGTACTACCTTCGACTGTCTAACAGAATTACTTGTTTAAAGCAGGTACCTACTTTGGTCCTGCATTATTTAAAGTCACTCTTCTAATCTTTACTTATCAGTGTCCAAATGGGCTCAATAGATGAGCCTCTTCCCTTCTGCTTCCATAACAGTTGTGTCCATGTCTGGACACTGGGCATTATATTAACTACTTAGTCCAGTAGCCAAAAGATTCCATATGCTTGAACAGATGACTATCTCCACACTGCGATGGGATATTTAACTGTTTAGGTCTAATATTGCAGTTGAAAGATTTAGTTCTAAATCTTACCTAATTTTTTAAAGCTTTCATAGGTGTATTTTCAGATTATATATGTAAAATGCAAAACAAAATTGCAGTGCTGCATATACTCATTAACTCTTAAAGTTTAATGTATTAATTTCAGAAAAGTTTTTTTTTTTTTTTTCTATTAAGAGACAATGTGTTGAAGAGATGGTGATAAGGAAGTGCATATAGTGTCCTCCTAAACGTCAAATTTATTAAAATGAGAAGGCTGTTTTTGGCATGCAATTTTAACATACAATGTGACTGTTCATCATAATATGACTAAGTCTGTTAAAAGACAATTAAAATGTGGGTACAAACACATGCTTTGGATGTATACTGTGTTTGGTTTTGAAATGGGTACCTGTTACCAAATCACAAGTGGCAGAGCCAAAATACAGTCTATTGGCAACCACAAACTTGTTTTATGAAGCAACAAAATATTTCTATTTCTCCTGCAAATTTATTAGCAAATACCATCAAGGACAATCGAAATTGAAAAAAAAAATTACTTACTGTTCCCCAAATTAAATTTCAAATTGTATACTTCTCTGAGCTTCCTACTTAATCATAATTTAAAAGATGTTTTGTGAATGTCTAGAATATACAAACCAGAATATTCAGATATGAAAAAACTATGTGGATAGCCCAAGAACACCTGTCATAAAAGTTACATCTCTCAGTATTTCTCTGCATAGTTGTTAAACTATATTTCTCACATATAACAAAAAGCAATGTGCAACATTAAAAAGCAAGTTAAGAAATACCAATATCTCATTTCATCATATTTTTTTCTACTTTGCAGAAAATTCTGAAAGCTTGCTTAACTATGATATAAAAACTACATGTTTGATTTCAATACATATTTGTGTCAGTGGCTACCTTATCAAATACATCAAATACATTTGAATACACAAATAAATTTGAATGGTATTCAGCATTTTACACTTTTGAATTTTCAGAAGTTAGTTCTAAGACAAGCAATCACTCTTAGTTCTTGTCTTAGAAGTAAAGATTTCAAACTGCAAGAAATTTACAAGCTTTAGAAGTTCATATCTTATAATGCTATATTACCAATGGATTTTAAAGCACTCAATTGCCTGACTTCAGGTTTAGCCGCTAAATTACTCAGTGTGAACACAAAAGCCTATGGATGTGAAAAGGTTTGTTTCTGAATTTTTCTACACCAAAACATACAGTAACATATGCACTTCAGTGAATTCAAGGCATCAAAACATTAATATTGTAGGAAATGAATCTTTTAACATACTGGATGAAACAATGAAAATACCTTGCCAAACAGAACTTCAGACTCTAAGGACTGGTTCTGTAACAAGACTTATTCATATTGACTTTTCATTAGTCAATTAATTTCCCCTGGTACATGCTGACTAATAAGGTTGTTAGTCCTTAGCTGTAATAAATACAGCTTCAAGTTCAAAATAAAGGATGGCTTTAACAAAAGTGTCACACTTTCTCCCAGTGATAAGAATAATCTACTTTAAAAAATATTAATTGATATAAAATTGGGAAGAACAGGAACAGAATTATGAACATTAGTTAGTATGTTGAGAGAAAGATGTTTCTGGATTTATTAATGATTTCCAGTAAAAAGAAAAAGAAGAAAATACAACAGGAAAAGACTTCAATTCAAATTTAGGGCTTTTACAAGTATAAAACAGTGACATTAAAGTCCTTTAAGTGACGCTCCCTTGCACAAAAAGTTCGTGCTTTGTTTTGTTTTTTTTTTTATTAGGTACTAAAAAAGCACAGATTATCAACATACAGATAAAGAGTCCTCACTTGGTTTTAGAATATTCCTTATATTTGGAAGTGTAACAACAAATTAAATCCCTCTTCAGTCTGTCTTCCTTGATCAATGTTAAATTTAAAAAATAGAAGTAATTTTCCCTTTTCAAATGCACCATCTGATTTCATAGGCACAATGCATTTTGAAGAAGCAGTAAAAAGACTTGAAAAATAACCTTCCATCAACTATTTTAATCATACTCGTAAGTATCTCAATATTTATTATCTGACAGACAGTGTAAGATAAGAGTATCTTCAACTGGTAGAAAATATCAATCAAGTAAAACTTGTCACACATCATCTGAATAAAATTTATAATTGAGTAAGTTTTTAGTGTCATTTTCTTGAAATCCTCTTCCAGAATAATATATGCCTGTTTTTGTGGTTGAGAAAAGAGAATTTTCTTTTTTCTTCATGCACTGCTTGCACTACAAGTTTCATCAATAAAACATAAAGAATATGTATTCTTTAGTGGACTACAATTTCTTCAAATATCCTGAAAAAACCCCTCTGCACACAACCAGATTTCTTTGTAAATTTGTGTACTTTACCAAAATACAGCCTTACAGAAGACAGTGAAGACATTCAGTGTCCCATCAAACTGGGTGAATGAGCAAGATCTTTGGATAAATGTAATTCAAAGTTATTAAATCAAAGAAAATGAATAACTGGCATAATGAAAGAGCTACATTGGTGCATGTGTACCACAGCCGGGAAAAGCATCAAGAACAAAATCACTCTTTAATGTTCAGCGGCCATCAAAGAGGCAAAGCAGACACTAGAACGTATAAAAAGTGAACAAACAATAATAGCATTATTGTATTACTTTACTGTAACAAAGTAAAATGCAATTAAAAGAAAAGTGACTGTTTAAAAACAGATTTAGGAAGCAGCATGAGAAAAATTACAACAATCCAAATACAGAAAAGATAAAATAGGGACCCTCATGAGCCCCATGTTATCGTCTCATCAGCCAAGAACAAAGATAGAATTTATGAGAAGTAAAGGCAAAATTAAACTTTTCGAAAAAGAAACAAGGTAGATTTAGTTTGTGAAACTCACTGTCACAGTACAAGACTGAAAATATTTGGGAAAATATGCAAAAGAAACCAATCTCAAACTATATATACATACATTCCATATCTCTATCTATCTGTACCTGCATTATTCATATACTACATATAAAAAATTTAACTAATCTGGTTTGGAAAGATATTGTCCCTGCTGAAAATCAGTACTACCAGTTGTGAGTTTTGTTTCTTTTTCACCAGAGTAACTAGCACTGGGAGCTGGCACAGACAACACATGGTATGAGTGACTATTGAAAATCTAGTTTTTCACGACAAAGGAGGTAAAAATGAAACCATTTTTCTGTACATCTTATTCAGCCAACCCCTTGATTTAATTCTGATTTTGAACTTATATTTCTTTGTATGGCAATTATTCATGTGAAGAATTTACTTGCAGACCACCTAATTAATATAGCTGGGAAGTAAAAGATAACAGAAAATACAGACACAGTAGTTTAGGGAATAAACATGGAATTTACTACACATTCAGAAAAATAGCGTGTATTTTTCTATGCCTTCAGGGTATTACTCAGTGTGAACTGACTTTAAGATTCTACAGAGACAGTGTATGCTAGAACTTATACTGATCAAATTATATATATATACAGAAATGCACTCAGAAAAAAACCCCAAACCATCTCTCTTACTCTCTTGGAAAGAAAAGATATTTTCGTTACTTTTTAATCCAGCAAGAAACCTCAGCAACAGAATGGTGAGTAGCTGGGTTGTGAGAATGTGAGCAGCTGCTGTTATTATAACTAAAGGTCTGTCTACGGCTTGAGCCTGAGAGACCACATGTTCGGCTGTCCTCTCATCTTGCCATCCTCACCAATTAACTATTAACATGGAGGGCTGTACACATGCTCTCAGGGGCTCTTTAACAGGCTTCTTGGAGAGTGGAACAACTACACAGCAGGGCTCTGGGAACTGAGTAATGTGGGGTATAAGGAGCCCTCAGCAGCTCTGCTCCTACTAATAACAGTTTTTTCCGTAGTTTAGTGGATAAAGAAGGATACATGAAGTTTAACAATTTCAGAAAAATTAAACGCTCTCATTTGTTCAAGGCTGCTAAGCAAAGATTCTGGGAATAATGTTTTTTTGCTGTTTTTTATTCAGTATAGTCTAGCAGTTACTGTAAAACAATTCAGTGAAAATTAAAAAATTGGTTATTTAAAAAATCAGATAAAATATCAATCTTAACTCCACTCCAATCAATTTATATGGAATTTAAATCACAAACCCAAAAGCAGCCTCCCAGCTGCTAAAATCTTTGTCCTTCAGTTTGTTTGTTAGAGATGCTTCTGGACTTCTCTAAAGTATGATCATACTGTTTATCAACATAATTTATAAAAAAAGAGCACAATGAAACTGATTGTACATCCCAATTATGGACAGGTAATTCCAACATGTAACAAGAAGGGTGCTAGTTTTACATTCGCAAATTCTAATTATATTAAATTTTACTGTCAATCTTTTTGAAGGCAAACTGCCATCTAATGTTTAAAAATAGCTGAGTAAGGAGATGGAGGTTTGCACTGCAAGAGGAATATTCATACACTTTTGATTGCAATGGCAAAATTAGAAAATCAAGTTTCTATATTTTCTAACGAGTAAGTGCATCAGGTAGCTAGATAAATAACATTTGCAGGTATTCAAACACCTTTACAAAATGCAATATACGTAAGTAAGTGGTATGCACTTTCACGAGACAGGATTTAATCTAATGATAAATTCATCTACTATGAAAACACTTTGCATAATAAGAGGTTTTATCCAGTACTTTTTTTATAATAGTGAAATCAAATTAATATGTAAAATTATAGGTTCTCTAGTCATTGTGAATAATAATTTTGCTTTTGTAAGTTGCATTACCACTTGCAGGTAAAAATTCCCAAAAAACAAAAAACCCTCAAACCTTTTTGACATTTTTCGTTTTAGTAAAACCATTTATTTCCAGAAGATATATTTAAGTGTCCATATACTCTCAGGATAGGTGCTATAGGCAGCTCCTGATTTTGCAGTTGGGAAAATTACTCTGATAACGTAACTGGTTTGCTCCTGGTGCCAGTAAATGGGGATATTAGAATTAAAGCAGAAACCTGTATCTTTCAATTCCTGGCTTTAAAAACAAGATTGCACATCATCATAAGGAGCATAACAGATGAATGCACTGGACTGAAAATGTCTTGTAGGCAAAAAAAAAAAAAAAGATAAAAAGATTACCAGAATTCTCTTTAATTTTCTACAGTTTCTGAAATTTTGCTAGTTTTTAAAAAATTACTAAGACCCACATAAGGCATAACTATCTAAGATGGTTTTATGCTTAGGTCTTTATAGATGTTGTTGCATGCTGCCCCACAAAAGTATATCAACACTACACTGACGTCACATTTTAACAGCCCTTTGAACAAGAAGTTTCCAAAATGTCCAAAATTGCATTTATTTTCTTCCCATAAACTTCCCATTGTTGCTAGCTGATGTGTCAGCTATGAAATATAGCAAAGAGAGCATTCCTACCTCGATAAGGTGAGCAGGTATTGTAATGACACAGGCTGACAAAGATTTTCTGAGGAGGCCACGGAGAACATACAGGAATTTTGTAAGGCTATGAATATCTTCAGGAGTATCACTGCAACAAATGTCATCACCCCACAACAAAGAGCCCAGACTCTGAATTCCTATCCGCAAAATATTCTTTTGTTTTTTCTATTGGAAAAAAAAATACAAAAGAAGCCACTTGTGATTTTTTTACACATTAAGAGGAAAATTTCATGTAATGTATTTAAAAAATACAATGCATAGAATTCATATCCATAATAGCACAGTTTATGTAATCAAAGCTTAATCTCAGATGATCTTATAAAAATTATCAATGGAATGGCATTTCATTCACTGACTGGATATCATACTATGCCAGCTAAGCAAATGCAAGTGTAAGATTCAGAAATACCAAACTACTAATCAGCATATTTTAACCTGCTAAATGTCAGTATATTCTGACACAAAATCCAATAATACTGTGATTTTTCATGTCCTTTCTCTCCTCCTTAAAAAACAAGCTAAAGAATCTTTTCTCACAGTTCTAAACTGGTCTGCTGGAAAGGCCTGAGATAAACGAAACACAACTTTTCTCTATTTTCAACTTTCCGCTGTGTTACTTTCACAACCTGACTATTCGTCTGGCTTCAGTTTCACTTCTGCTACTTCTAAATGAACAAGTACAGAGATCTATATCACCAGTGTATGTTCTTTTCACTATTTTAGATGTCTTTAAGTATCATCTATATTCCTGTTAACTCTTTCCAGCTACTGAAGGAAGGTTTACCCACAGCTACAGAGAAACTGAGTCTGATGCTGATGTCTGAGACATCAGCAGATTGTCTCTTAAGAACCACACCTTTCTGAAAGTCCTTGACATAAGTGTGGATCTGCTTTAGTTAGCTACTGGATGAGCAAGTTGGGGCTGTTCAGCCTGGAGAAGAGAAGGCTACGTGGAGACCTCATAGCAGCCTTCCAGTATCTGAAGGGGGCCTATAGGGATGCTGGGGAGGGACTCTTCATTAGGGACTGTAGTGACAGGACAAGGGGTAATGGGTTCAAACTTAAACAGGGGAAGCTTAGATTGGATATGAGGAAGAAATTCTTTACTGTAAGGGTGGTGAGGCCCTGGAATGGGCTGCCCAGGGAAGTTGTGAATGCTCTATTGCTGGCGGTGTTCAAGGCAGCGCTGGACATAGCCTTGGGTGCAATGGTTTAGTGGGAGGTGTCCCTGGGCATGGCAGGGGGGTTGGAACTAGATGATCTTAAGGTCCTTTCCAACCCTAACTATTCTATGATTCTATGATTCTATGATATGTAAAATCCTAAACAGATACTTGTGTTACCTGCCTAAGACTCTTTGCTGTCCTGCAGTAGCTGGCAGAAGAGCAGCCAACAGACGCAGAGGTCCCTTTTCTGAAGGGGCAGATTATGAAACCAGAGTTATAATTTGTTTATGCAAAATAAATGTCATCTCTCATTTCAGATGATGATAAATTCCACTTCTGCTTATTTGATGTGACCTTTCCTGGTGATCTTTGAGAAGGATTTTACATAAATTTGCTATCAAAGGCTGAGACACCCTTGTTGAAAGACTTCCTGCACAAGATGATCAAAAATACATTTCTAGAATTCAGGGTTCATAATTAAAGGCTTTTTAAAGTTTTATAATATACATATATACACACACATATATATAAATATGAGTTTTGATAAATAAAAGCTTTCAGGTACTTTCATTACAGTGAAGTCCTTTGATAAATTGTGGATGTCTGTCTCCACCAGCTAGAATGAACAGTCACTCTCAAGCACAAAACATTGCATAGCTGCTCTGGACATTCAGAGGAAAGATTTGTATAAGACAAGAGGCTACTCTTACAAATACTCCCTTTTCAATATCGGGTAGAGAGAGCTTGAGTTGTGAAACACAGCTACTACCATGTGGCTCTGCATTCATCCCACTCTCATGGCTTACACAGTGAGCTGATCTGCCAATTCGCTCACAATCTTTGTGAACGTGATATATGTTTTAACTCTGGTGGACTCCTTACTCTTGGGCTTTGCAGGCTTTTAGGCTTTACTTAGGTAAAGTTAACTTACACTACCGTATGAAGATCAGGAAAACAGCACAGGATAATATGACACAATCTGACTTCTCTGTACGATATTTGTTAGGCTTGGAGGTTCAGAGTTGTAAAAAGAATAGGGAAAACAGAAGCTAGACCAGTATTCTTTAGTGACTTCTAATCAGGGCAGATTCACACATTTCTTGATGTGTGTTTAAGACATAGTACAGTATCAGGCATTTAAGAAAACAGCTTTATTCAGTTATAATTGATATTGACCATGCAGAGAAAGTGTTCTGGGATTTCAGAATTTCAGAGCAAACATACATAAGTCTTACACAAACTTTTTTAATGAGAAAAAACGTTTTTTCTTAAGAACATACATTACAACACCAAAACAAAGTATCAGTTCTCTTACTGGACAAAGGATGAGAGATGCTTGTTTCACACTATTAAATTGCAAGAGTTGTAAAAGACATAGCTATTCAAACACCAGATATCACATGTATTTATTTTGGCCAGTAACACAATTTCTACCGGTATAATTGTGAAGCCCAATGGCTTATTCCATAACTGAAATATAAGAAAAGCCCAAGTCTAATACTCTATAACAACAAGCCTACTGTAAGAGTAGGATAACATTTCTTTTTAGATATACCACTAGATCTTTTTACTGCCATTAGCTTGGAAGTTTGGATTTCTTTTTCTTTTTGTTTGTTTGTTTTTTTAACCTTTTTCATGCAATTTTGTAAGAATGTTTGCTTTGGCAGCAAGAATTCTGATTATGGAGAATTAAAAATCCCAACTCCAAGTGAACAAAAAACCAGTCTCCTCCCAACTTTATCATCCAAAGTCATCCAACTTGAGCTTCGAAGCATACCAAAGAAATGTTAAGGACAAAGAGTTGCCAAGGAAAGTTCTGTTGTCAAACATGAAAACCCCAAAATATTCTCAAACAAGTGCTCTCCTGTATGACTTCAAACTGTGTTCAATTTATGAAGAATTAAACTTAATGATCAGCAGCAAAGAGTTACTAGGAGCATTTAGAAAGGATGTAAAACTGATGCTCATATTTTTAGGTTAGTCATTCAAACCACACATTTCCAGATAAGATCTTGGCTGTCAGTGTGAACAAACAAGTTGGTACTTAGGTTAACTTCAACCAAACTTTTCTGTAGCCTAATACCTGTAACAGGATTTATTGTCCAAAGGCCCTCAAAGTCATGCAGGATAGTTAAGAAATATAAATCTATGATGGCAAACAGCAGACAGTTGTATAAAACTAACATTAAGTCATATTGCTAGGTTCCAGAGATGCCTATTTTATCAGCAGTCTACTAAGCGTCTAACAGCAGTTTTCACTAATTTTCCTAATTGTGTCAAACCTCTGAGAACTGGGGATGTTCTGCTCAGTTTTTCTCAGGCCCCTCTCCAAATAATGGTCAAAAGTAGTAGCATGTCTAAGTATCATAGGCCTACTAGTGTGAAATTAGCCACAAATATCTGAAAACTTTACCAGTCAGGTTAAACTTTTCATATGAATCCTAATCCAAGAAGCAACACATTTCTAGATCTTCATAGCCTAGAGATTTTGGAAGGATTACTCTTCACAATAAAATGAAGCTTCAATGGCATCAGCTTCTTTCAATCATAGACAGTGATTAATGGATCTTAAAAGATCTTAAAAGATCCATTAAAGTCAGTAAATAAATCTCTTGAAAATTCAGTACCTTTTGCTACATGTTGGCCTTTGCAGTTTTCTCTGAACTTCATGAAAGCCACTGCAGCAGGACCCACCCAAACGGGAGATCACTGTTGAGGGAGGCGGGGGGGGGGAAGAACATATGTGAACAAACTTCTCAGAAGCTTGGACAGGACACAGGTCCAGAAGAGCACAGGCTGGTCCTTACTCTACAGTCTTCCTATCCGGCTACTTAAAAAGTACTTCTGAATGCTCAGTAAGTAGTAGAAAGGTGAATTTCTCAGATTTAGAAGATATAAAGATCCAAGGTGTGTTCTGGGCCATAATAACATTTAACTCTGGATGTATTTTTAAGAAGTGTTATATTTATTCTGCTTCTAAATGTACAAAATTTGAGTGTACAAAGAAAGATGATGCATGGGGGAAAAAAAGAATCTTAAAAGAAAGTAACAGAAACCACTCCAGGAAATCATATGCATTGAAATATCACATGCAAAATGAAAATATCATATGCATTGAAAATGCATATTCATTCTCTTGAAACAGAAACAACGAGGTGAGCGCTAATGTTTTTCTAGATGGATAAACTGGCCTGAAAAGGGTCTCCTTTTCTCCTTTTTAAAACTACACCTCAGAATCTTACATATGTAATTTAGTGAACATATACTTTTAAATTGATTAGCGTTAAATTGATCAGTACTGTTCTAGCTTTATTGACACTTTTAAGACATTTTTAAACAATGAATAACAGCTACAGAAAATACCTATACATGATGGTTTTGCTTGCAAGCAAAAACCCAAAAAATATTGGCTCTCACTAACCTTCATTTTCTTTTACTTGCAAAAAAAAAAATTCAGGACTAGACAAAAATAAGAAACACTAGCGTAATCTCTTCAGTATGTGGTGGTTTGCTGGCTGAAGGTTGGCAGGGTGTTTGTTTCACTCAGTACTGATCTTTGCAGCTCTGGGGCTTCCACAGGACCTGTCACTTGCAGGAGGAGCATCTCTGCAGGCAGAGCCGTATGGTGGGATGACATACCTGCTGCCTAGGCTACCACAGCATGGGGCGGGGAGACGTCCCTGTCAGGGACCAATTTACTTCTCCAGACTGGCACTGCCACCAAAGCAAAGGCAAGTTCTCCCATAAAGCTCAGCAGAGACTAAACACTGAGCACCAATAACCTAAATTTACATACAAGTGTTCTGTGCAGGTAACGTTTCTAAAACATACTGTTAGACACAAAAACATCCATTCCAACATTATCTTCCCCACAAAAATTATTTCTAAGATCATAGAATCATAGAATCATAAAATAGGGTTGGAAAGGACCTCAAGATCATCGAGTTCCAACCCCCCTGCCATGGCCAGGGACACCTCCCACTAAACCATGCCATCCAAGGCTATGTCCAACCCCACCTTGAATGCCGCCAGGGATGAAGCATTCACAACTTCCTTGGGCAACCCATTCCAGGGCCTCACCACCCTTACAGTAAAGAATTTCTTCCTCAGATCCAATCTAAACCTCCCCTGTTTAAGTTTAAACCCATTACCCCTTGTCCTCTCACCACAGTCCCTAATGAAGAGTCCCTCCCCAGCATCCCTAGAGGCCCCCTTCAGGCATTGGAAGGCTGCTATGAGGTCTCCACGCAGCCTTCTCTTCTCCAGGCTGAACAGCCCCAATTTTCTCAGCCTATCTTCATACGGGAGGTGCTCCAGTCCCCTGATCATCCTCGTGGCCCTCCTCTGCACTTGTTCCAACAGTTCCATGTCCTTTTTATGTTGAGGACACCAGAACTGCACACAATACCCCAAGTGAGGTCTCACGAGAGCAGAGTAAAGGGGCAGGAGCACCTCCCTTGACCTGCTGGTCACACTCCTTTTGATGCAGCCCAGGATACGGTTGGCCTTCTGGGCGGCAAGCGCACACTGCCGGCTCATGTTCATTTTTTCATCAACCCACACCCCCAAGTCCTTCTCCGCAGGGCTGCTCTGAATCTCCTCCCCGCCCAACCTGGAGCTGTGCCTGGCATTGCTCCGACCCAGGTGTAGGATCTTGCACTTGGCATGGTTAAATTTCATCAGGTTGGCATCAGCCCACCTCCCAAGCGTGTCTAGGTCCCTCTGGATGGCATTCCTTCCCTCCAACGTATCAACTGAATCACACAGCTCGGTGTCATCGGCAAACTTGCTGAGGGCGCACTCAATCCCACTCTCCATGTCACCCACAAAGATGTTGAACAAGACCAGTCCCAACACCGATCCCTGAGGGACACCACTCGTTACTGGTCTCTAGCTGGACGTTGAGCCACTGAGCACTACTCTTTGCGTGCGGCCATCCAGCCAGTTCTTTATCCACCGAGTGGTCCACCTATCAAATTGATGTCTCTCCAACTTAGAGAGAAGGATGTCATGTGAGACAGTGTCAAAGGCTTTACACAAGTCCAGGTAGATGACATCAACTGCTCTGCCCCTGTCCATCAGTTCCGTAGCCCCTTCATAGAAGGCCACCAGATTGGTCAGGCAGGATTTCCCCTTAGTGAAGCCATGCTGGCTGTCACCAACCACCTTGTTGGTTTTCATGTGCCTTAGCATGCCTTCCAGGTGAATCCGCTCCAAGATTTTGCCAGGCACAGAGGTGAGACTGACTGGTCTGTAATTCCCTGGCTCATCCATTTTCCCCTTCTTAAAAATGGGGGTTATATTTCCCTTTTTCCAGTCATCGGGAACTTCACCTGACTGCCATGATTTTTCAAATATGATGGACGGTGGCTTAGCAACTTCATTTGCCAGCTCCTTCAGGACCCGCGGATGGATTTCATCCGGTCCCATGGACTTGTATACATTCAGGTTCCTAAGGTGGTCTCGAACCAGATCCTCTCCTACAGTGGGCCCAGGGTCTTCATTCTCACTGTCCCTGCGTCTGCCTTCCAAGACTTGGGTGGTTTAACTATAGTGCACAGTGAGGGTCTCCCGCATCTATACTACTTCTATTGCAGTAACATTGCTATTGTACAATAAAGACAATTACCTGCCAATTAAGCACCAATATATATAATTTATTATTTTATTTCCATTAACTCCAAAGAACTCACATATTACCAAATATGACAAAGAATAATAGATAGGGCTCTGCTCGAATTAAAAAAGGGCTTTCAGCCTATGTTGTTATGTTTAAAATGTTTTTGATTACCCACAGTAAGATTTATTAAGAGTACAGAGATTATTAGAACTCTGGTAAACTGTTTTGATTTGTAAGTTGAAATAGCATTCTTATTTCTTTACTTGTGTTTCAATGCTTGCTACATAAAGATGCACACCATTTAATTCATTAAAATATTCACTCCACTCCAGTTAAAATAACACTGAAAAAAATCTGAAAGCTTAAGATTAAATGTTCAATCTCAACAGTCTTGAACATACTATTGCTAAAGCTGTAGTCTGAAAAAAAAATACTGTAGGGGAAAATGCGCTTTGCTTAATTAGATTATACTTGGCAATCCATTTATTAGCTAATTGCACAGAATACGCATTTTACTAATGTTAACTTACAGTTCTTCCTCGCATGGTCTCGCATCTGTAACAGGTAACGACTTCAAAAGCATATTAAAATACAAAGCACACACTATATTTACTTTGCTTCTTTACTCTTGCAATGCTTAGAAACAGCTTATTCTTTGTTATTTTGTCCAAGACCTTTTTGTGCCACCCTTGAAAATTCAGAAAACTACATTAGTTACAGGATTACAGAAGAGTACAACGGTCTTCAGTACCTGGGGATCAGAGCCATCAAACCCTTCCTGGGAAATGATCCTCTGAATGGACAGAAGCAGTCTTCCATAAGCACTGTTCATACTACTGTTGGTAAGAAGAAATAGTTTAGTAACACATTTTAATACTTTTCTACATGTTTCTAACAGCTGTATTAAAACTAAATATAAGCAGATGTAGCACTCAGTCTGAAAGTATAATACAGAAAAAAAGCCACAGAAGAAAAAAAACCTAACCCTCTTAGAATAAAGTTGACATTATAAGCAGTTGTGATTGTTTCATGACAAGTAGTCCTGAGCTTAGCCATTTAGTGAAAGCTAAAATCTCTACGGATTAAGATAACTTAATTACATTAGGCTTATTTCCATCTAGAAGATTAATGATTTTATGTATCAACTTACAGTCAAAAGCATCACAGCACAGAACTAATCAATAACTGACAAAGACCTACCCTACTGTTATTCCAAGTATACATAACCAATGCCCTGAGGAACAGTTGACTTTCTATTACTGAAAAATTTCATACACACAACTGCTACAGCAATCAAGATAAAAAAAAAAAAGAAACAAAAAAACCAACAGAAAGAGACAACACTTTCCAAATTCAAAAGTTCATGCAGTTAATTTGTTTTAAGAGTGTAAGACACACTTTGCTATGGTTCCATTTTGTGTCCACACACTACAGGTGTTATCACTGCTTTATTTGCATGACAGCTAAATTGTGAGGCAGAATTTATTTTATGTATTATTTAGAAAATACAGCATAAATAAAGCAAACCAGTAGCTTAAAATGGATTTAAGCAGACTTAAAGCCAAATGAAAGCTCAGCAAGTCGCCTTGTCAAAATCTTAGAAGGTTCAGTTCCTGTACATCCAAAGCACATTTTTAGACATTCATCCCAGCCATGCTCTCCAGCCCACAGGCTGATACATACAAAGTACAGAAAAATCTAATCTTTACTTTAAAAAAAGAAGCCAGTTGTTCACTTTTAAAAAAGACATACTATTTTGTTAAATCCCATAGAGAGTACTGCCTTGTGTGTCTAGACTTGAGGGAGGTTCCTCACTGCAGCTGAGAGTTTAGGCCCTTCTATCTTTTCTAGCATCACCATTTCCTTCTAGGCTCATAAATCACCATCGAGGGCTGTGGACTCAAACCTTCTTCTGTACTTCTTGGGAAATATGACAAGTTATTTCGAAAATTTTGACACCAACAATACTTTTACTTCCTCCAAACATTTTATATGTCGGATGTGATAACAGCCTAGGTGGGAATTGACCTTGAAAGATCACCTCATCCAAACATTAATGAAACTATTCCTGCTACTTTAGTAACAGCCAAATATTATTCAAATGTATTTTACTAATGAACACCTAAATAAACCCAAATAAACTGCTTTCACACTTTTGCACAGGAGAGAAGACAGCTTTTCTGAGAAGCACTTCAGAGTTGCAAACATCTTGCTTTTACACCATAGCTTTAACTGAGAATTCTACATTTCCTTCAAGCAGCAATCCAAACTCAACCCCCAAAAATGATATATTGAAGTTATAAACATTTACAACCAAATAAGCCATACAGTCTTAATAAATTCAAGTTCTGGAATATTTAATGTTATAAAACATTGAAAGATTACCCTTCTCAGATATAAATGAAAGGCAGAATCTTCAAATTAAACTGCATTTATTTGTTTTCAGATTTAGCAGCCTATAAGGCTACTGGCTAAACTGATACACATAATGATTTAACTCTGTGAAATTCACAGCTGAAAATAACCAGTAATACATAATCTCAACATGACATTTAACATGTAAAGTCTGCCTTGCTAGACAAAAAAGCATCTCAAAGAGGAAAGAAAGAGTAAATTTTTTCTTATGAAGTCAACTACTTTCATAGTGTTTAGCTGCAAAAGGAATGGCTGCTAAATGTTATCCCTGTACAGTCTTGTAGGTGTTATTTGACAGGGCTGGTGGAGGCAAAGAGGGCTTTAGCCTTCAAACTAGCCAGAATGTCCTATCTCTCCATGTCTTCGCACTATTGCAACAAACACACAATCCTTGTTGCTTATCAAGTGCTGTGATTTCTTCTTGCTTTTGCCAGAGCTGGAGAGAATCTGCAACACTACACAATAACCAAAACAATTTGTGTACCCTTTTGGATATCCCTTTATCCTTTTGGAAAAGATAGAAGCGGCTGCTTGCCACCATTAGAAAGGAGTCTGCAACAATCTTTTAGCCACAGCTAGGAACACAGTATGTGTAACGTGAAAAGATGACTGTGGTCTTTGTCACCACAAGCTATCATTTTCAAG
This sequence comes from Amazona ochrocephala, assembly GCA_039720435.1. NCBI lineage: Eukaryota > Metazoa > Chordata > Aves > Psittaciformes > Psittacidae > Amazona > Amazona ochrocephala. The sequence goes on along the minus strand of CM077882.1, from coordinate 7,286,781 downwards.
TTTGTGTATCTACCACTTCTTTTGCTTATGAGTGCTATGTTATCTATAGAGATGCCAGAGAATATACTGCAATCACAATACTTCTCAATTCCTGATTTGTTACTAAATTGCTTTTTAAAGTTTATGAATAAAAGAATAAAATACCAGAATTAAAGTGTCCCAAAATTAAAACAAACTCCATCCTTGGCAGTGTTCAAGCCAGGCTGGACAGAGCCTTGGGTGATATGGGCTAGTGTGAGGTGTCCCTGCCCATCACAGGGGGCTTGGAACCAGATGATCTTAAGGTCCTCTCCAACCCAAACCATTCTATGATTCTATGATTCTGTCTTCAATTAATCAATCCAAGAAAGATTTGCAGCAAAGAAAGAATAAAAGAAAATAATGTAATAAATATAAAATTTTTAAAATGTAAAAATAGGTGCTCTTCTTGCTAAAGTATTAATGGTTTACTTGAATTTGAAGCATGTAATGTAAACAAGGACATGAAAAATATTGCAGAAACACTATTTATAAAAACAAGTTCCATTACCCTCCTGGCACTGTTTGTTATAATGTTTAAAGAAGGAAATAAGATATTTCTTATTTTCTAATTTCTAAACTTTTTTTTTGGCTTTATTACTAAACACCATATAAATTTGATAATGAGTTTAAACAATTCCTTCTTTACTCTTTTATTTTTTTCCTTTTGTTTAGCAATTCAGTAACGGATAAAGCAGGAGCTGCAAGAAGATATCCCCGTTACAACACAGCTTCTGCATTCTCTGTTGATAGCTTCTCAGCAGTTAACAAAGGTTAGGTTATCAAGGGTATGACAAATAGCTTTATTATGTATAAGGAGACCCCATTAGGCAAGACAGTTAAACCTGTTCTATCTAAACTTATAAGTAAATGTAGACTCTAGATAAATCTAACCTTTTTCAAAAGCACATAATTCTTAGGGTAAAATTTAGGAGTATTATTGAAAAGCTGCTGCTTAATTATTTTAGTTCCCTTGATTACCAAGCTTTTCTTTTGGTAACCACAACTGAACGACAAGGATAGAAGTAGGGGGGCAGAAAGGAAGCCTTTTCTGCGATGCACAGATATACCAAAGAGTATATTTCTGCCTTCCTGTTATGTACCAGCTTTAGCTATTGTCCTGGGTTTAGCAGTAGCAGTCATTTTTTCTCCTTCTTAGTAGCTGGTGCAGTGCTGTGTTTTTGACTTTCAGCCTGGGAACAGCACTGATAACACTGATGTTTTCAGTTGCTGCTCAGTAACGTTTACTCTGACCAAGGACTTTCTGACTCGCATGTTCTGCCAGGGAGGAGGGGAAACTGGGAGGAAGCAGAGACAGGGCACCTGACCCAAACTAACCAAACAGGTATTCCATACCACAGCACGTCACGCCCACTATATAAAGTGGGGGCAGTTACCCGGAAGGGTTAGATCACTGCTTGGTTGGGCTGGGTATCAGTTGGCGGGTGGTGAGTGGTTGTATTTTCTTCCCTTGTTACTTCCCTTATCATTATTATTATTGGTGGCAGCAGCAGTGGTTTGTGTTATACCTTAGTTACTGGACTGTTCTTATCGCAACCCATGGAGTTACATTCTTTGGATTCTCCTCCCCATCTCTCTCCGGGAGTGGGGCGGGAGGAAGAGAGGGTAGTGAGAGAGAAACTGTGTGGTTTTTCTGAATTATGGCTGGGCTTAAACCACAGCAGCGATGCAACAAGAATGACACCAGAATGTCCTAGCAACAACAACTGGAAAACAGCTGCTGTCAGCCCCACAACCCTGTTAACCCAGTCTTAGCACTAGAGCAGGACATAGCGCTCCTTTCCTAACAAAAAAAATATGGAGATAAGAAAGACATTTATCCTTCTTTTGGCACCAAACACCCAGTCTCATTTACTACTTCCTTTAGAACAGATTTCTCAATCTGTTTTCACTTAATGTTTATCATGGGGCAATGAACTTTTAACCATCTTGAGTGATTAGCCAAAAGGGGACCCTGTAATCTAATTTAGCCGTCAGGTAGCAGAACTGCAGAAAGACCAAACACAGTACTCCACATCTCCCTCCATAAAAAAGCAGACACATGCTTGCAAAAACACAGGAAAGAAAAGAAAGATTGGTCCAAACTTTAAGGTGAACCAATGATGTATATAACCTCCAAATCTACCTTTAATTGCAAAGTAAAAGGCCACTCAATAACTTTGTTCTGTTGAATCAGCCAAAGAATCTCCTTTCTTTGCAAGACCAAAAAGAAGTCAAGTGCTTGCGTGGCTAGGAAGAGAGAGACATATACACGATTTCTAAAAGGACCAAAAGTCCAAATAAAGCCTCCCCATCTCTGATCCAGTAATGGAAGCACTGTAATTGTCTTGCCTATTAAAAGATGCAGCATTGTTTTTCTAAGGATTGTAAAATATATGTTCACTACACTCACTGCTTCTATCAGAAGAGTACAAGCTATACAGGAAAACATGGTACATTACTTGTGTATTTTCTGCTTTAACTGCGTAACTTTATTTTGGAATTATTTACCAACCCTTTGATAAATAAAATTGAAAAAACAAAAAACAAAAAACAAACAATTTTTAGAGATTTTCTCTATTGCAACTAATTCTTGTAACTTTTTTTTTTAGTTCCTTCCAGGCTATCAGTACTTTTTTTGAGGTACTGTCAGCCTAATAGATTACAGAGATTTTGCAATGTTATATAGGTTAATAGCATTATGCAACCAGGTGTTTTTTGGGCTATGCATCTAAGACCCCCAGTCTGAGAAGCTTATGTTTAGCAAATTAAATCCTCTAAGCGAAGACATCCTAACTAGCCATGTTCACGCTCCTAGTCCACTGTAACACACATCAAAAAAGGCTAGCTCAAGCTCTCAGTGGGACCTTCAGACAGTCAAAGATGAGGTCTAGTATGAATTGTTAACTTCTATTGGAAGAGTCAACTGTGACTATCATATAGTTTCAAAATCATTGTCTAGTTAATCAAGAAAACAGAAATTTTTACTATTTATGACATACTGAAGTTAGCTTTAGATGCCGGAAGCACTGTATTGATCTTCCAAGCACTAATGCCTACACAGTAATATCCTTTCCCTCCCTCTCATATAAACTTTTAAATTAAATCCACCTGACAGGATTGTGAAATTCTCATTCCTCAAGAAAAGAATGCTTCCTTCAGAATTTCATCACAGTAGTTGTAAAAAATACAGTAGAAACCTACTATAAAAGCATAAACATTTTCAGAGCATTGAAATAATTGGTAACATTCACACTTAGTATTGGATTTAACTGTGTTGACTAATGCGTATTAAAGAATCACAGAAGATAGGGATGAAAAGGACCTCAAGAGGTCTCACAGATATTTACCAAACTTGTCCTTAGAAATTTTCAGTGATGGAGATTCTGCAACACTCCCAACCTATGTCTGCAAGACAACTTCTTCTCATGTTAATCATGAGAAAAATATCTCATGCTAATCATTAGAAAAATATCTCTTTACTTCCAGCCTGTATTTCTACCCGTACTGTTTACTGTAGCCCACGACTCTTTGTCCTCCTTTCTGCAGACAACAGAGTAACTACCCTCTGTATGTCAATTTTTAATGTCAGTTTCCAAGACTCTGCTTAGAATTGTCTAAGAATTTCCTTTCTTCTGTCATGGGCCATACACGCCAGTTCTAGATGTACACCCATCTTTACAACCTTCTCTTACTAATCCAGAGTTTTCTTGAAGGATGCTATCAAAACTGGAAAGCCTTGCTATGTCTGAGCAGAACAGAAGTATTTTGCGTGTCTTCCACATTAAATTCAGGTTTTAGCACCATCATGCTTTTCAAATTATGCTTTTTGTTTGCATTAATCACACAACACTGCTAATATATTTTGAAGATGTTTTCAGCGTGCTCAAAAATCTTCACACACACAGTGTGGTAAAAATCAACCACAACACAGCATACCATTTCCAGGAACTGGCCCTATGCACTGGGATCCATAAAACTATGTACTATATAAATTAAGTGACTGGGCTGAACAAAGAGATCACTAGCCCATATTTGATGTTAGACTTGAACTGAAATGTCTCCAAGAAAGATATAATGGATGTGTGTGCTATAGGCTATTATGAGGCATTGCTTCAGTCACTCATTTTCTCTTGATCTTAATTCATTACTGATAGGCAAAAACTATAATGTTTTCATTCAGAGAAAAGTTTATGATTTGCTCTGGAATTAGGGGTGTTGTGCAAGACATCATTAGCAATTTTAATCTGTTCACAGTATTTTATATTTTCCTTAGGTGAAGCTGTAGGATGTAAGCAGTAAAAGTCACACTATAAACTAATGTGATGTAGCATCCTAAACTATGTAGGTCAAAGACAGCCTGTCTTCTTAGCCCTAAGAACTGTATGGATATATTCCTAAAACTGATAGCCATATGACACACACATCTCCAAAAGCTGATGGGGCATGGGGCTCAAGCAGTAGTTCACGGACAGAGAGTCGTAGTTTTCCCCAGTCCTCACACTCAGCTGTCAGTAGGGCTGGTCTGAACATGCAGCTAGGCTGTCCTAGTAATGTCTGCCTTAATTGTCCCTGCCAACTTGCTTCCCCTCTCAGCTAAGGAGTCAGTATACTGAGCTGCCACTATGCCACGGCAGCTTTGCTGCCAGTTGTGGCATTTAGGACTGACATAAGAACCACAGCTGACCTGCTTGTGAGCCATGTGCGGCTACAGGACTTTTCACAGCAAGTATAGATGCAAAAATACCCTTTACTACTAATATGCAGGCATGTGGCATTACAACTTACCGTGTTTTCACTGTGGGCTGTAAAGACAATTCTTCAGGAAGGTAAAAACTGTGCCATTTTATTGGCTGAAACAGTTCTGGAGACATTGTTTTGGATAGATCATAATAATGACCAAACTTTGTAGATGTTGTTGGGCTGGCCTGTGGAAACAACAATCCTGATTACAGTAACCTATTAAATTATTATCTGTCAAAAGAAAGTAATTAACTAGCAATACATTTGAAAGAAACACCTGTTTTTTTCCCCACTCTTTTTTTTCTACTCTTCAAGTAGAACAACATTTACTACCAAGTTTTGGTACCCCTGTTGACAGTCTATAGTGTGAATTTTTCACAAGAGAATTCAACCCTTACTGTTCCAAGTTGCATCACGAAGGTGGAGTCAGATTCTTAAATATGTATTTTTGCACATGTTCTAGACCCATGATCACAAATTTCAAAAGGCCAGATAATATGAAATACGCAGACCAGGATGTGTTCCACCTATCTGATTCTTCAGTATCTGGGGATGTTATGTTGCTACAGAAACATTTTCAGTTGACTTTGGAAATATTTCACTTTGTCTATTTAAGAGAAAGAAGAAAAAAATACCATTGCGTCTTCATAGAACTGCTTTTAGTAAAAAACTGTAAAAAAGAGGGAATAGTTAAAAACTACTTTTAATGTCTTGATTTTTTAATAAATAGCAGGTTGAGCATTACACATACATTACACACAATAACCATGGTTTACTGTAATGAAGAAACTTTATGAGGTCTTAATTTTGGGTATATAAAATACCATAACCCCCCTAAATTTAATATATACCACAGAAGGAATTATACATTTTAATATGCTTTGCTAATAAATAAACAGAGGAAAAGAATGCATATTTTTGTTTCACATTAATGGAGTTCAGCACGCAAACTGCAACATTATTTGGATCAAACAGGTAATGTTAACATCCCCTAGATTGTTATAATATGCAGTAGTACATAGTACATTGAGGCTGTCTGTGATAGGAATTGAACAGGTTTTGCTCTTCATGTAGCAATCCATTTTCTTCATCTTTACTGCCCTTCAAAGCTATCCTGGAATGAACAGTCAAGCAGAGTAAAGCTCAGAGGCAAATGAGGATCTTCAAGGGAAGGAGAACACTTGGGACAAATGTAAACCACTTTATAGTATTTTTTTAATGAACACACTGTAAAGGAGTAACAGATTATCAAAACCATACTGAAATTGATCTTTAGGTTATGGCACAAACACCACTGTGTTCTGGATCAGATTCTATCATCAACTGTTTTAACTCTTTTGAGGAAAAAGAAAGGTCATTTAGAATAACCAAATAAGTTTTATAACACAAATAGCAATTGAAACCACTGTATTTCTAATTGGTAGGATGCCAGGACTGAGAAAGGTGCTGGATCCTGGACTTTTAACAGCAGGTCAAAACAAAAATCACTTATTAGTTCATTTACAGGACAACTACCCTAAGCCTGGACTGCAGGAATGCACAAAAATATTTTAAAGTAATTTTTCTATCTCCAAACTCCAAGACCTACTGTGAAGCTGAATTCCCTTTAAGAGCCAAGAGCCACCTCACTTATTAAATGATAAAGTATTAAAACAGATGAAATATCTCAGCGGTTGTGTAAGAGAACAGGTGAGAGATATTTAAGCATGTTCATGCTGTAGAACAGAATGTTTTTGAAAGGTTGTTTTGAAGAGAAGTTTGGATTGGTAGGGAAAATTAAATGCTATTTTGTTTGTACTTAAAAGCATGGACTTCCTTTCAAAAAGTGATCAGAAATACCCTCAATAATTTCAAAAGTTCTTCAATAGGTTTTATAACAACTTAGAACATTCTATAAAAGGATTTTTCTTTTAAGCAGACCAATATATACATTTTGTCCACTATTGGAAAGTTGAGCAGGGTTGTGTGAGCATGCAGTGAAATTCTTTGGAACAACTTCTGCTCCAATTTCCACACTTGCTATTCTTGCTATGTACACAAATGTCAATAAGTATACTGAATTATTACAGTAATGGGATCCAAATAATTTTTTGCGTATTGAGCAACAAATTATTTAGTTCCAACTCCAATTACTGGAGAAAGCTTGTGGTTTTCATAAACCTTGGTCTTGCTAATAAAGTAAGTACTATAACAGTAAAAAGAAAGAATACAGACATGCCAGACATGGCCATGTATTTATAGTCAGCTTTCTGAAATCAATCGTGCTATGTATTTCCACAACTTTGTTTCATGCTTCATCTCACAAAACACTGTTAAGATTAATTAGAATAATTTGATCTGGAGCATATATTTTGAAATTATTTGATTAACAGGTAGTAGGCTGGTCAGTTATCAGAGAATATCTAAACAGTAACAATAATACAATCTTTCCTACAAAACCAATAGAATAACCAAACTAAACCCAAACTTCTCACTAAAAGAATAGTTTTTAATTAAAAAAAAACAAAACACAAAATTGCTCATGTATATCTAGTCATAAGAGGCAGATCAGTTTTCTCAAAAAGATAGGAAACCCACATTCTCTAAGTCAGTGTTCCAATTTATTTATCATTAACTGATTTTTAAAGGAGGAAGTCCAACAAAATGAAACAATCTATCAAAACCTAAATATTTTTAATGTAAAATGTAAGTTTATTTAAAATGAGGATGCTGAAAGCAATTTAAACAGGGGCTGTTCTTTGGCCTATAATCTACTCTTTATCCGGATTACAGATCAGAATGTTTTTACTGCAATCTCTGCCAGAGCTCATCTTTTTATTGTGTACTTCCAAGCCCCCTTAATGTTTTAGAAAGGCCTTGACTAACTGAACTTTGATCTGATGTCTTCATTGAGAAAAGCTCCAGGTTGCCCATTTCAGATGCAAATCCTTACTGAGACCCAATAGAGTTTAGTAAAGACAGCAAAAAAGAAGAAACAAGAAGTTTCCAGGATCCTCTTTGAGAATCCTGAGGCACATTGGTGTCCTTAATCCACCCTGCTGCATGGATTAAGGTAGGTGATAACCTCTCTTGATTCAAAAGAATAAGCACAGTGCCTACAAACTGGGTGGAGACTAGGATTTGGCTATAATAAAACACCATGCAATAAAAGCTCGGTCTATGTCAGAAGCCTGTGAATAGGCCTCAATGTACTGCATTCCCAGGCTTAGTGGGGAAGCTTGCAAAAAGCCTACCTGAATCAAGTAAGCATGAATAATCTGCCTTAGCAGAATGACCATGGAGAGTATGAAGCAGAGACTTTCCACTCCTCTTAAGTTTGATCTGATAAATTTATTAGTGGATTCGAGGCTCAAGCCTGTTCTTTCCTACTTTGCACAAGGAGAAATACACTAAACTGTCAGTGAGCAGAGTGCGCTTTTATGCTACCGTCTGCTGTTAATGTTTCTAATTGCAATACTAATGTGATAGAAATCTCAGATTTAGGATGAATCAAGGCAGAAAATTGATTTCATGCTGTGACAGTTTATGTATTGCCCCAAGAACATAAGCAGTTCATTCAAAAAAAAAAAAAAAAAGAAAAAGAAAAAGAAAACCCCACACTGTCCTGACTTGCAAAATAGGTTGTCCATATACTCAAAAGTTTAAACAAAATTAACCTCTGATACAGATGAAAGTAACAAACTGCCAAAGGCACGTGAAGCACGTTACTCTGAAAAATTTCTTCTCTATCTTCTGTCTTTTTCTGATGTACAAGGTACATGTAACATGCAAAGAGCAACTGTGATAGTCATGAAGAGTACTAATATAAATGCCATGCAGAAATAAGGTCTAATAAATGGGAAGGGAATATGTGAACTATTAATGAAAATCTCTTTTATTACTTAGAAAAAAAAACTAAATTAAACATTAAAAATACCACAAAAACAGCTTTTACACAGCATTCTTAACTTCACGTAAAGGCAGACAATGGATGGGAAAGTTTTCTGCTAACTAGAGCGCTAGTTAAAGCAAAGCTATTTTCTTTCTCTTATACCTCAAAACATTTGACAGCAGTTTTTCAAAATGTACTGGTTTATCATTTCAACCACTTTGGAAAATGCACTTTGAAAATTAATTCAATGTTTTGTTTTGGGCTTTTTTTTTTTTTCAGCAAAAGAATATTTAAAGAATAAATCACAGCTGAAGTTGTTAATTAAATGATAGGGCTAAGTGTATCAAACATCTAGGGTGCTGCAAGGCAGCATGAGATTTTTCCTCAATGGAGCACATTCACCAATCAAATTAATATAGCACAGCACCAAAAATATACATAAATCATAAAAAATAGCAAAAAATATTGAAAAATATAAATTTCAAACCTATTTTTCACTTATCCTGAGGATTTTTAGGTCTAGATGGCTTTAGACCTCCATTTGCAAGTTTTAATTTTTAAAATAAATTTAACATATACATTAAAAATGTTATACCTCAGCTAGTCAGAATGAACAGTATCCAGGACTATTCAGAAAGCAACCATGGTAACAAGGGAAATACCCCACAAAAGATTTTATTCTATCTTGCATAATCAAATTTCAATAACTGAGGACAAGAACATTATGTATTATAGAGAAACATTGTATTAGTGCAAGAAGCGATTACTTCTATGAAGTTATAGAAGATGACCACATATCTACCTGGATTATTTATATGTTTTTCTATTTTGTTAGGATATCAGAACACTATTTGTTACCAATATGCAATTGTTTCAATATCAATGTACCAAAAAGTCTGCTAGATCTTAAAACAGACAAATTATTTTGGGGATGGTTCAGAGTGGCAAAGCCAGCTCCGCAATAATAAAATTGATGAGGTTATATGATTACCCTGGAGGCTGTTTGATTTGGCATGTCACCATATATAAGTCTTTTCTGACACAACTATAAAACCATGTCTGTGCAATTTCACAGAAAACCAAACATGCCAAGCCTTGTAAGATCATTTTGCCACATTCCAATTATGTTTGTAAGACTACGACTGAACTTACTAGGCAGGTATGACTACATCTAAACCAGAATTTATAAATGTAAGCTACAATGTATGGGCAAAATAAGCTTTTTGTTCTAGATCATCAGAAATGCTATAAATTTGTTACAGGCTGATTGCGCCATTGGATTAAATAAGAAAGTCACCAGCCTCTGGAGACATATTATTCACAAAACACTAACAACTGCAAACTCCGAAAGACTGACCATTGGGCTTGTTTCTTATATTCTCCCTGCACAGTGATTAGTTTCTAGTGACAGTGAAGCTGATATAATCTCAAGTGCTTACTTCTGTTGTTATGCACATGGATAAGCAGGTCAACAGCTTGCTTTCACACCAGTACTTTCACCACTGAGATCTAGTAAGTACTGCTGATTAAGCCTACTTAAGCAATTCATGTACAACTAAATTTGCGGAAACTTTGCAAGTGACCAAATTATTAAAACTTTCACAACAGGCTGTCTCAATTTAATAATACTAATGGAAAAATCCCACGGGATGTTAATGTGTTTTTTACTTCGAAGTTATTACTGTCTGCATAAAGTTTTACATTTCCTGCACTCTCAAATTCCCTTTTTCTCTGTATCTCCAGTAATCAAAAAATACTTTGGTATTTGTGGTGTATGATAATTTGCCCTCAGGAAGCAATCCTGTAAAACTGTTGGCAGTTGTCTGTTGGCAATTCTGTTGTGTAGATTCTATGGAAAAGCATTTGCTCTGCAAATTCATTTTGACTGCAAGAGGAAAAAATTATGAAATATCGATTACCTCCATTTTCGGTAAATTTTGGTAGCGCCAGGCTATTTTCATAGAATCCTGAAAATCTTCAGACTTAACAGCTGTTGCTTCTTCTCCCAATTCATTTCTTTGCTCATCAAGCAAAGGGGCTGGAAGTTCCTACAGATGGAGAGCAAAGGAATGTCAGCTGTCAGTAGAAATGGCAGTTCAGATTTTTATTTCTCTCCCCCCCAAAGTTAGATACTATACTTATTTTAATATAATGGATAGTTGTAAAATTTTAACAAAATGCGATTAAAATAGCTGTTCTGAAATACTGCCTCACTACCAAAACTGAGTGTGAAGAAATACATGTAATTATTATGGGGAAACTATGCAACTATAAGAGAATGCAGAATGGAAATACCACACTGAATATGCAACACATCTCGAGCAACATCCACATTCCCTTTCTTCTCAATCTTGCTTTAAAGGTTGATCTCCTAAACTATTCTATTTCTGAGAAAAAACAAGATTCCTGCATAGTGAATTTAAGCCTATTTTATAATAAGTTCACTTCTCTTTGTTAGCTTCTGTAGATCTTTCAACAGTATTCAACAGACCCAACAGCCTACCGACATAGGCTTGAATTTTCTCTTCTAACCATTATGCATGATATCTACTAATGATGGCTTCCTCATGAACACAAATAAGGGAATGAAAGGAAGGGACAAATATTTAGTACTAGAATGCTTAGAAGGATCTAATACAAACATTTCTGGCTTTTAAAATAAATAAATAATAATAAAAAAGCATTGCACACAGGAGGATGTAATTGTTTTATGAGGACAGAACTGCAGCTTTGATTTAGACCTAGATTAGGAACAATGTTGTATTACACACTTCTGCTTTCCATCTTCCTTGCATTGCTGAAAAAGTGAACAGCACTGGATGGAATCCAAGCACAGCATTCAGAATTTATGCTCTTAGACTAAAGGAATGAAGTGCTACCAAGTTTTCCGACCCAGCTTTATCACCCATCTCTGTAAGCTGGAATGCAAAAGTAGTCTTCATCTGCTATAAATAGAGTCAAGACTTATTTGAAAACTAAGTTCATTAAGCAAAGACTCTTGAGAGAGAACTGAGATGTGGTCTCAAGGGTTAAAAATATATAGAGCTAGCCAGTATCTCTGCTATAAGGTATGAGGTGTGAAGACATAAAAAGAAAAAAAAAAATCTGAAAACTTTAGAAGCAGCAGCTCAATGGAAGTATGGGATGCAAATGAAACATAACATAGAGCTGATACTGACCATAAACATCAAATTACAGTTGCAGCTTTATGTAGGCAGACATGGTATAAACAGACACACATAGAAATAAGACGATGAAGGTTTTAATCCATTTTTGATTTAATATTACACTAATTCAGTATTAAAGAATACAAGAGAGAAAACCTGTGTATAGTTCAGTATGTAATCTTAGGAACAACATGATTTTTTTTTGTTTCTTTAGTATAAATTAACATAATATCTACAATTATTGATAACATTTAGAACAAATGTTTCTAATTTCAGGACAATTTGTCTCTTTCAGTGGCTGGTCAGTACGCCCTCCCAGAGAAAGGGTAACGGAAGCTATGAAAACATTTATGTAGTTGCTTCAACAGAGTTGCAGAAATAGGACAGCTGTACCCCTGTGTTTCAGCAGCTGAGCAGAAGATGCAGGCCATACCTTTGAGCACATAATTTTATTTTATTTACTTTCATTTGGCAAACGAACTCCAAAAGCCTGGTACAGGCTGTGAAGGAGGATGGTGATGGACAGAGTTAAATGCTCAGATTTCTTAAAGCTTGCTTAAAAGATACACTTGCATACCATAAACCGATACCAGTATAGTTGTAAAAATTAAGCTTTGTGGGTATGAAAGCTACACAAAGATGGCAATTTTAAGTTAGCATTTACCACTTTCATTAAATTTACAGATTTATAGCAGATGTTCCAGTAAAAAAAAAACAACAAAACGAAACAAAAAATATTATTCTTGTCCAAGTTCCCTTGTACCTCCCCAGAATGAAAGCAGGGAAACTTTCAAAGATTTCTGACAGGTAGGAGAAAACGAAAATAGAACACTGTACCAAAAGCTTCTGACAAAGTATAAATACAAACATGAGCTGACAAGTACATCAATGCATTTCACATCTGTGTGGATACATATTATTTGCATTTACTTCTAAGAACATTATAGAAAGGACTTTAATAAAAAAAAAATATTTGAATTTCTAACGTTGTAACTCAGATATCCACAATAAAGAGTTACTGAATCTTATTTCAAATTAAGGTGCTATGTTGAAAACAAACTACTGGACAGTTAAACTATTATGCAAATTTAATTTCCTAATAGAGTTATTCATAGATTTAAACTGGCTATTGTAAAAATGTCTTTTACAGTGAAGAGCTGCTGATACATGATCATGTAAAAATATTGCTCAATTACAGTAATTAAGAAAAGAAAAAAATCAACCTTCATTTAAAAAGTGAGTTATGTAAAGGAATAATCCCGCAGGCCAAACCAGCATTTCCAGGTATCTCTTCCTTTCATTCAGCAAGATCAACTGGCTCTCAGGTACTACCTGTAACTTTCTATCCTGGTGAGTAACCTCTGCTTTTCTGAAAACAAGTGCCAGCCAAGACAAGTTTGGAAGAAATCCTGAAATCCTGCTTAAGCATTTCATCAAACTCCCAGAGCTTGTGCCTGTTTCAGATCCTACCACTGATGTAACAAGTTGCTACCTCATCCTGCTGTATAATGACTGAGCAGGCACCACATCAAACACAAAGCTGAAATCCAGGAAATGGCATAGTTCACCTTTACTGGAAGTAAAAAGAAAAACATCACCAACATTTTTTTCAAGCTATTTAATATTTTTTCTCCTCTAGAATCACTGCAAAGGCCTGTCACTTGCACTACTAGTTCATTGTTACCATATAATAATAGGCAAAGACAAATTTGAGACGGCAACATTTAGCTATATATATTTGTTTTTATATACATCACACATAATGTGACAGAGGTCAAGACAATAAGTGGTGAGAGATTCTCCAAGTGTTACTGATAAAACATAAGCTACTTCAATACCCTCCCATAACACTGAAAAAAAGTTCTTGCCTTGCAGTCAAACACAGAACAAAACCTTCTTACACAGCACTATATGGAAGGGAGACATTCCAAATGCCAGCTGTTGACACTCAGAATCTCAGTACAAAATAATCCGAGGCAGGCACACTATCAGTGCAACACAATTAGGCATTGCGGTATGCCTTAACTACTGCTAAGAATGAAGCAGATTAAGAGATCAAGGAAAAATGGTTTTACCTGAAGCTAATAAAGAGCCTTCTATGTATTCATCTGAAATAGCCATTTTTTGACAATATAGTTTACTATAGTTTAGTACCATGGCAGTCAGCATATACATTATTTTACATCAGGTTTATGCTGCTCTGTCCTTTGCTGCCCCACAGAAGGAATCAGGAGCACTCTCATGCCAAGAGCAACTCTTATTTCCCCAGTGGCTGTTCCAAAATGCATTATCTAATAATTACCATGCCTAGCTGAAGAATATGCTTGAAGAATATGTACCTTGTTCTTGCCCCTATGCAAGAAACATGCTCACATGATGCATTGAGACTTAATTTCTGGGGCTCTTAAGACTCACAGCCATATAATTTCTATCCCAACAAACAATTTGCTCTAAAGCAAACATATCCTGAATCCTATCCTTACATATGGAGGTTGTGAACCTCATAGCTTTTTAGCAGGCTCTGTATATAATTCAGCTGCAATCTGGAAAAGGTAGTCTGCCTTTGAAGCTGATTGGTATTTTGAAGACCAATTGCTTGAGCTCCACCTGGTACATCAACTTAGTTAAACAGACTCCAAGATGTGGTATTTAGCAGAAACAGGAGAAAAAACCCCACAATCCTATTCATGGTCCATCTGTAATTTGAACACAGTTTGGATAAAGATTAATGAATGGAACTAATAAAGATTGCGATTTTCATCCCAACTTTACCACAATCATCCCAGCTTCTGTTTACCCTTGTTGCTGTCTCATTTACATGAAACTGCATGAAAGAGGCAGGACATGCGGCTGCAATTTGAAGGTATGTCTCCATTGACTAGAAGTCAATGTGCATGCCTCCATTAGCCTCGTAAAAGACTAAACAGGATACACAGATGATTGCTAATGTTGTTTTGCCTTAGGATGTCCTGATTCATGTATCCCAGTCCATAATTTTCAAAACTAGATCTTTGTATAAGCATATTTGGAAAGGAAGACAGCTTAGAACTGGTTAGAAGGCTTGGGACTGGGGAGAATTACAGACAAAGAACACAGTTATATACACCTGCTTTATGGGCAACACTGAAATTGAAACAATTCAAACATCTTTATCTTCACATCCTCTTTTTATCTTCATGATAAATGCAACTGCAGCAAAAGGTTTTCCCCTCTTCTGACAAGAATATTAAAATGCTCTTTGTTTCAAGGAGAAGAGATTCAGAGAAGCCCTGTGGAGAAGGACTTGGGGGTGTTGGTCGATGAGAAAATGAACATGAGCCAGCAGTGTGCGCTTGCAGCCCAGAAAGCCAACCATACCCTGGGCTGCATCAAAAGGAGCGTGATCAGCAGGTCGAGGGAGGTGATCCTGCCCCTCTACTCTGCTCTCGTGAGACCTCACTTGGAGTATTGTGTGCCGTTCTGGTGTCCTCAACATCAAAAGGACATGGAACTGTTGGAACAAGTCCAGAGGAGGGCCATGAGGATGATCAGGGGACTGGAGCACCTCCCATACGAAGATACGCTGATAAAGTTGGGGCTGTTCAGCCTGGAGAAGAGAAGGCTGCATGGAGACCTCATAGCAGCCTTCCAATACCTGAAGGGGGCCTATAGGGATGCTGAGGAGGGACTCTTCATGAGGGACTGTGGTGAGAGGACAAGGGGTAACGGGTTCAAACTTAAACAGGGGAAGTTTGGATTGGATATGAGGAAGAAATTCTTTACTGTAAGGGTGGTGAGGCACTGGAATGGGTTGCCCAAGGAAGTTGTGAATGCTCCATCCCTGGCAGTGTTCAAGGCAAGGCTGGACAGAGCCTGGGGTGACATGGTTTAGTGAGAGGTGTCCCTGCCCATGGCAGGGGGGTTGGAACTAGATTATCTTAAGGTCTTTTCCAACCCTAACTAGTCTATGATTCTATGATTCTATGAAATAGCTCTTTCCAAACCTGACCATGCCTGAGTGATACAAAGCACCCAAGTGAGAAAAAGTCTCCCATTGTCATAACATAGGTATACTCTCAAAGATAAAGGCTGGCTGTTAGATACATACTTCATAGCTTTTCCATGTCATGAAAAGTTTCATTACTGTCCAAGAACTACAACATATTCAGGAATTCTCAGATTGTTCTTAAAATTAGAAGGAAAAGTTATGGAAAGGGTGAAGCAGACCAGCAACCAAACTAGCCACAGAACACCGGCTTTTCTGGCACAGCTGTATAAAAATTGAACTGCATACTATACAGCAAAACATGTAAGGAGAGCAGTGGAAGACATTTATGAGCAACATTTTAAGACAGGTAAGCCTGGGCTTCTCCTCAAGATATCCGTGTGGGTGGACTCAGGAGCAGTGATTTAGCACAACTCCCTTTCTCCCAGGTTTATGACAAATGGAGAAACACACTATTTTCCAGCAGTCTTATTAAATAATTATTTATGTTTGAGAACTGTACTTCTCTATCACAATGAAATAGCACTTAAATTCCACTGAAAATATTAGAATTTAAAATAGGATTTGGGATTGTGAGCCTGCATAGGTTTAAATACCTTTATATTCTTAGAATAAAAATCAGAATTTCAGAATACAAGATAATAAAAATGCTTAAAAGTTACTTCCAAAATTACATCCAGAATTTGGAAATAAAAGTGTTATTTAAACAAAAGACTAAGAAAAGGAGAGTTGATTTATCAGTCTGTAGTATCTCTATTTAACCTATTTCTGCTTAAAAGTACCTCAGCTCCCACACCATATAGCTTTGAAAAGCTTTCAGACTGACAATTTTGTGGCATCAGTGTGTCGACTCCTGAGAACTGTTACATTCTCCCAGGCTAAGAAAAGATAAATCTCTCATGAGGTATATTAAAATCCAAAGCACATTGCAGTGCATCAGTTAAAAAAGAAAAAAAGAAAACACCAAAAAAACAAAACCACAGCATTTCTTGGGGTCAACTAAAATACCAGTCCTTGCTCGGCAACATGAATACACAAAAAGGCAGACAAGTGCTAAAGTTATTAAGTGTGGTTTGGTTGGGCATTTGTCTTTGTCTAGGTGAGATGTAGTAGGAAGAAAAGAGAGAAGGAGGTTTGTTGCTATGTTTTAAATAAAAAAAAAGTTTGGGAAAGAAAATTATTTTCCAAAGCTCTAATACTAAAGGACAATGCAATTAAAATAAATTTGTTTTCTACAAACTGAGCTTATGAAGATTTTATTGCAAACAAGAAACAATTAATTTCATTAACAAATCTTTTATCTTTGTAATAATGTGGAGTACAATCTGTACCTGTGAGTAAGCCAGGTCTTTCTGTGTTTGCTGCCACATTACTTTGCCTGCCTTGTTTTGGCAGATGCACGAAGCAAAATCAGATTCTAACAGTTTGACCTCTCTCGCTTCTTATGTTCTCTAGGGGATAATAAAATCCAAGATACAATCCCACAGCAGTTAATGAAGCTTAACCTCACACCCTCTTAATTACAAATGCATTACACCAACTATAGGCATCATACTCCTCTCTAAGCTATTTTACAATTCTAAAGAAGTACTACTGTGCTATTATTTAGCAACATAATCCAAGCTGTATGTGAAATCCCTCTTATATAAAATCCTTTGATCCTTAGAGGTTTCAATAACTGTATAATTAATAGTACTTAAGAATTTAAAACATTATCTATTTATGTATCAATAAATATGTTGTTCACATGGTTTTATGCAGATATTTTGCAATGCACTATCATCATAGTTATGATTAAAGAAATGCCGAATAAAAAATACTAAAGGGAGTACAGCTCACTGTGGAACTTCAATTGCAACAATATCTAAATAGTCTAAACTCACATGAATTTAAGGCTCTCTTTCAATATGTTAATATTTAGTATTTAGAGGACACCAGATGGTAAGTCAGGAAGGGTAAATATTTTCTTTTCAATAAGGTATTGTATAAATGTCAGTTTTAAGGGCCCTACTCCCATAAGGGCGGAGGATTCTATTTTGATTGTAAACACTTGCGAAGACAAGGTCTACTGTTAGAGAACACAAATGACTGGATACAGAATTGTTCTCCTTTCAGTGGCCCTTGTACAACGATTTATTTCCATCTCCAGGTAAGGCTGTGCTATGGAAATTTTTATTTGACATTCAAAAGGACCAAATGGGTGTCAACTCAAGATAAACAAGAATTGTGTGAAAAGGGAAGCAATATTCTTCTGGGTTAGGAAATAAATAAGGTTAACAGAAAGTACTTTAAGGGGTAATTTTTAATTTTTTTTTAACCCATAAGAATATATTCTCTACTTCACACACAGAAGTGAACCCTACAGTCAAGTCACAGAACCCTTTGCTATAACTTCATTGCACTATGGCTCTGTCTCACACCACTGAAATCCAGGAATGCATACAAGAAGATGAGATTTCTTTTTCAATTTCATCTTTTTCTTAATCAGTTCATGAATGCTTAAGTAAAAGATGAATAGAACCAAAAAGAGAATGACCTAGTAAAAGAAGTAATGTGAAAAAACTAAATAAAAATGAGTGCCCTTGCCCAAAATTCTGTAAACTCTGCTGCGATGTATAACGAGCTAGCCAAAACAGGTCTAATAACATCATTATTCACAAACACCTTTACCATCATGAGCAATAGTTCACTAATTGAGCAAATAAATTCTACAAAGTTACCAAGTAGATTTGTAAAATAGTTATTTGAGAACACTGAAGCCTAAACATTTGGGGGTTTTAAGCTACTACTTTCATGATACATTGAACAGGCCAAGTAAGAGCTGTGCTTAAAAACAATCAATTTCATAACTAAGATCATGAAAGAAAATAATGTAATAAACAGCCAAGGGCTGCTAGATGGGAAACCTGAAATTTAAGCCAAACATTTATTTCCTTTGGTTCTGTAAAATCTTTCTATTAGATTGGTTAGAACTTTTGACAAAGACTAAGCTTTACACTTTAGAGAGCTCCCAGCGTGGGTACTGCTTAAAAGGATTTCATTCTTTTTAAAGAAAAGTGTTTTTTTTTTTTTTTCCAGCATCCTTTCACACCCATACAACTTCTTTGTCAAGTTTATAACACTGTTTTGTCATGCAGAAAATTATATAGTATAATATACTTAAAACATCTGTGTTTTAATAGACAAAAAAGTAAAATTAGATATTCTATTTACCCACCATGCAAGTAAGAAAAGTAAACAGATGAGCAAGAGCTATATAGTAAGGAAATTAGACTTTTCAAAGAAACTTTCAAACTCTGAGACAGCTGCCAGGGTTAGCTTCAACCCTTGTCTTTGTGCCACAAGGCTATCTTCACTTCAGAAAGAGAAATAATAGGTGGCATGAAAGTTCAGCAGTGCTGTTAACTGTAATTGGATTTCTGTGTATTAAGTGATAACATTGAACAGCATGCAACAGCTGAATCACTGTAACAAGCTCATATATTTTGAAAATACCACTGGGAAGAAATAGGATAATAGGAATGCAGCCCTATTTGCATATGTATTTTTACCTTTCAAGTTGTTACGCTTTTAATTACTTTATGTAGCACCTAAAAATGTGAAATGACAGAAAGAATACCTCTTGCATTCGTACACAGCTTCTTTCCCAACACCAGACAGTGAAGAGATAGGAAGGAGTTAGACTAAGCACTCCTTGAAAATGGAAGCCTGCTAAGCCCTAGTCACCAGCCTGCTCATTTCTTTCAGGTTTCCATTCTTCCCTTTGACAAAACAATGTTTTAGAATCACATCTATAGGGAAAAATGTAAGCATAATGGCTAAAAGTACTTTGCTGGGATAAAAAAGTCCACATAGCTATGCTTCCTATCAAGAGGTTGCTTGCATACACAGTAATACAACACTGAGGCCCAGTGGGCTGCTTATTGTTTGGTTTTGGTGGGTTTTTTTCTTTTTTTTTTTTTTTTTTTTTTTTTAATAACCCTGGAAATAGCAGAAGTACATTTTCCTAGATTCATTCTGCATTCATCTTCGCAGTGGGAAAAGAGTAAGTGCGCACTTTGTGTTCTTCAGCTCCACTCAGTATAACCAGTTTGTTGGAGGTGGATTTCTTTTCCCTCTTTCCTAAATGACACACTTAAGCCAAAATGCCGTATTTGAAATGCACTTTGAATTTTGTTTTGAGATCTTTTCAACTTGTTCCTGGAGGTTTTACTTTTTTTTGATCTTCTCCCCATTGTTTTTTTTAATAAACCATTACACTTCTTCATGTGACCTGCCAGCTTCCCCACCAAGTGATGCTGCATTTTGACCTTTCACTGTGGTATCCTACACCAGTAGTGTGGTGACTCTTGACTGACTTGACTGCAGGACATATCTAGCAAACATATTGAAGCTGTGTATCTGATAACCCGGGCACACTAAGAGCTTTACTACTCAAAAGAATCTCCATAGAGCAAAGAGTTTGCACATTTGTTCAGTTTCAAACCCGGATGTACAATGACACGAGATGTGTAAGGTGAACACTGGTTTATGCCATATTATGGTAAGCCTCAAAGGATTTGATTGGGGGTAAAATTTTGGGGAACAAATTTCATTCTAAGAAGCCTCTCCCCTATAGAAGAGTCAGGAAAACCATCCCACAATATGCAGTAGGCTCACAGATTATGTTCAAATACATTTTTGTTCTGGAAGGCTGTGCTCTTTATCCTCTCTTCTTGTACAAGAACCTATAAAAGGCAATCTCAAAGGAGTCCAGAAGTATCCTGCAGTAAAATTCCAGTTTGAAAATAGAAATTCCATAGAAAAGCAGTAATCTTTTTCCAAAAGTTGTGTGATTAAAAAAAAAAAAAAAAAAAAAAGTTTATTTCAGCAAAGTACTTTTCCTATGGAAAAGTGTTCAACTTTTCCACAGGAGATGAACAGACACAGGTCTAGAAAGCAGTTCTCAACCTATTTTTTCACCTCATGCTTCCAGATTCCCAGTTCAACGGTCATTGATGTAACATCGCCAAGGGTCCCACAGGGAAACTGTTGGGCTTCAGTGGATGCTGTTTTCTGTTTCCCAGCATCTATAATGGCCAGTAAGTCTTCCTTTTGAGACAAACCTCGCACAGGCTCCCCAGTAAAAGCGACTTAACAGAGAGCACTCTTTATTGTTAAGATGAGCTCATAACTAGCAAATATAATCCAATTTTTTCTCACTAAAACGTGTGAGAATCAGTTCTCCTGAAAGGTCTAGATAAAAAACTAGGAAAAAAGGCAAATAAATTTTTCTATAGGTAGTTCTAGAACTTTAGTGCCAAATCTGAAGCAGAAAATGTGAGAAATACAGAAATGCAGCCACGACAAAGATTTATTTTTTTTAATTATTAAGACTGGAACCATACTTTGGCACTAACAAGGAGAAGAGGTGCGAAGATCAAAGCTGTTACACAGTTACTGTGTTTTTATGGCTTCCAGAAGTCACTGATACCCAGCCTAACTTAAAGTGGATGCAAGCCTGTTCGAATTTTGGCTACAGTTCAAGGAAACATTCAACTCCCTTGCTTGCTGTTTCTTGCAGAAAGAATAAAAGTGTTTAAGATTTCCTTTGTAATAACTATAATCATATACTTAAATCTGTATGTTCTCAAACACATACACTATATGCAACTTCAAAATAGCTGGCATTAACTTTAGAGTGCAAAACTATAAAAAAAGGTATAGTCACTAAATACAGTGAACTTAAGGAAATATGATACAAGAAAAAAAACTTATCTACTTTATTAATTTCTCTTTGGTTTTAAACTTGAGCACTTAAAAGCCTAACATAATTTGTGGTCTAAGCTTAATATGGTATTGTACTGAAAATCGAATGTTAAGATGCAATGTTTCCCTCTGTTATTTTATTATTATTAGTTTTCCGTTTACCAATGCAACCAGTTTTATTTTATGATCAATCACGGAAGTATACCATACTGTTTCTTATATTATATACTATTCCCAGTATTTATGCCCTTACAGTAAAACGTTGCCTTTTGTTGAGGAACATAAATTTAACAGAAATGCTCTCAAATGTTTAAAATACTTTCTAAAAACCAGTATGTATAGTTCAGCAAGTTTTACCAGAGGTGTATAATTTTTCCAGCATTATGTCTTAATGCCAGTTTCCTGAAGGAGCTTTGACTACAAAAGGCATGAATATGTTTTCAAAGGATGATGGATAAATTGGTGGGTGGTAATATAATATATCTTAGGCAGCTGATCAGGGCTTTTTATCCTCTGCTTGTCTTTTAGTTATACACAATTTCAAGATAATTATGGTCTCTAAGAATGTCTTTTCCCCTTCTTACTACCAGCAATATTTGTCTTGGTTATAGGTTCAAGAAACTTCCAATTACATCACAAAATTAGAATAGGGCAATTATGGCATCTTAGCAAAGAACTGAATGTATACGTAGACTGACCACACAATATGGGCATAAGGCAGTTAATAAGCTGCCTTTACATAAAACACGCATTAATTACAATACTAGTTATAGAATATATTGAATCCATACTTGAATTTTATACAATAAAAACCAAGCATAAAGTGTATAATTCAGGTTGATATGTACCATTATTTACATTGCCTTTTCAGTAAAGAATACAGTCTCATTAAATAAAATGCAATGTTATTCAATGGTCAGATATGTTATATTAAAATCCTGATTTGATGGAGACATCCAAATCCCCGAAACCTAATTTTTATGACAGCAGATGGCTTCCTGAAATACCTGAAGGTTCTCTCTTTTAAAAAAGCCAAGTGAGGCAGTTGTAGGGAAAACTCCTCCACTTTTGTGATTTGTAGATCTAACTGTGGCCAACATCAGCCTTTTTCTAGGTTAGGCAATAATGTATTTTAGGTAACACATATTGGCATTTCAAGAAGTGCCTAAGCTTTCCCAGTGTAATTTTTTAGATTGATGCCTAGCACATTACAGGGTTATTTCACTGAAGCAATTTCAGACAGCAATAGAAACCAGAGAAAGCAACTCTACTGTGCCCTGTCTGTTAAGCAAAGGAAGTGCTGAATAGTCACAGTAACAGCAGAAAAGCACAGACAAGAATACTGTTGGATACACATAAACACAAATAGAGGAAGAAAACAAAATTGTTTTCCTCAGCTTTCCTGTAGTAATATTGTCCTTCCATTTATAATCCTTTATAGTAACACCACTGTGAAGTTACACCAGAGGAATGCAGTATTATTACCTAGTATCTACCCCTGAAAAGTAAGAAGGAAAACTTATTCTAAATAAGACATCAGAGCTCAGTAAGTCAGAATGACCATAAACTCAAACTGGTGCAAGAAGGAGAGATGCAGTAACATTGTCTGTTGCCTGACTTGCAAAAGCATAAGAACCAGAGCTAGGAAAAAATCTACCATTCTATGAATGACTGTCTCAAAGGTGAAAGAAAGAAGAATAAAATGTATGCTAGCTACTCTATTTTAAGCAGTTTTAGTGCAATGCAATGAAAACATTAATTTGAATGATTTTAATTTTATGAGAAGAACAACTTCAGTCATCATGTATTGTAAAGTCAATGCCTTAATCATCAGGTTTTTAAAAGCAAATATTGTTTAAAAATATAGAATCATAGAATAGTTAGGGTTGGAAAAGACCTTAAGATCATCTAGTTCCAACCCCCCGGCCATGGGCAGGGACACCTCACACTAAACCATGCCACCCAAGACTCTGTCCAACCTGGCCTTGAACACTACCAGGGATGGAGTATTCACAGCTCCCCTGGGCAATCCATTCCAGTGCCTCACCACCCTAATAGTAAAGAATTTCTTCCTTATAGCATGTTCTTACGTAATTCATACTTCAAACTAAAATTTTAATCTATTTGTTCATGCTATATTCTAAACCATAGGAACAAATGATACATATTTCACTCCTAAATAAACCCTCTTGAGGCTCAAGTTCATTAAAAACATCTGAAGATTTTTCATGACCACAATCATGCAATTTCCTGAAGAACATATTTTTTCCTGAACACCGAAGACCGTATTGAATAGATTAGGCATAGAATATATCATCACAAGGTAGGAAAAATGTAATAATTTTGTCCAGAAATAGTCTCTGAACACTCTTAAGGAAATAGCCAAACTTCACGTGATGCAGAAGTAACGAGTAAATTATATGTTACTTTTGATATCAGAAAAAAGCAGCCTTAGAGAGACACAAAATATTTAATGGCATTTGGTAAGATTATCCTCACACTTCAGCATTTTTGTCATTGTTGATTAGGCTTTTTCCCTTATACAGTTTCCTGATAATGGAAACTATCAGTGTTTGCTTAGAAGCACACTTAAGTCTGAAAAGAACCTTTCTGTATAAGCTATCCAAAACTGGCCATGTTTCCGAGAAGAAAAAAGACAGAATGAAAAGTATGTGTAAAGGAAGTTATAAAGAGGTTAGATTATATTTTTATTTTCTATGGGAAGCTACAAAAAAATATCTTTGCAAATTGTACACTGTTTCC
Organism: Amazona ochrocephala; assembly: GCA_039720435.1. NCBI lineage: Eukaryota > Metazoa > Chordata > Aves > Psittaciformes > Psittacidae > Amazona > Amazona ochrocephala. Next base: position 7,262,486 of record CM077882.1, on the reverse strand, counting down.
ACCACAATATACTGGAAGCAGCTTAACTACTCTTCCTGATAGGCAGGTGGAAACTGCACACCTTTGGGTTTACCCAAATCATTCAACTAACCCAGCTAGTCTGTTTGGTTCTTATGAATCAGCAAGATTAATTAATATCTTTCTACACCATACATGCACTTTAAAATGTATTTCAAGTCATCATGAGATTACAGCTTTACTTGTAAAAATTTATGAGTGCTCTTTACCTTTAAGATGCTGTCAGGATGCTCTTTAGCAGAAGCAACAAACAAGTCATGTCCACAGACAACTCCCTCTGCGAGAAAATACTTGAACAACAAACTGGAGTAAAACCCATATTTATCTTCCTCTGTGAAAACAAGAACAATTGGATTTTATTTTTGGTTATTTTTCTGGAGTTTTTTTGTTAGATAAATCGCCCATCTCCATTTACACAACGCTGTAAAAGCCCTCTGTTGGTCTACCTCCTAGAGTATGTAATGTACAACAGAGATAATAGGTAAAATATGATATCAAAACTTTAAAAAATAATGACTGATAAGAGTGTATTCCTCATTTTTCAATATCGTTTCACATATCCAATCAGGTATTGGATTCTAAGATATGGGTGGGTTACAGCAATATCTTCCTAATAATGTTTCCCATAAGTATCAACTAAGATTAGGTTTAATGGGAAGGGAGTTCATTAATTTAGGAGAACCATGTTAATATTTGTATTCTCAATGCTTAAAATATTAATCAACTTGTTTAAAGCATCTACTAATAGATGCTTTTCAAAATTTAATCACATTTGGCCTGCTAGAGCTATAGAAAGGTATAATTTCTTATAGACACCCTTACACCTGCATTTCAAAACTGAAAACTACAAAAATAGGCAAAACAAATGGCTATATTGAAAAACCAGACAATCTGCAACACCATTTTTGAAAGGCAAGCAAAGCAAAACCATTAAAACATTCAAACCACATATAAACTTACAGTTTAAGAAGTGAGATAGTACTTGTTGACAGACATTGTGAATAAAATACTACTGAAATAAAAATACAAGCCCCACTGACTTCAGAAAGGCCAGCATTCCATTTGGCTTCTTCGTTGCATGTTAAGTATCAGAACTATCAGAATTTGAGAGTCTTAATGAGCTTCATACAAACAAAAGTACCATAACTCAAAACTATGGGGGAAGTGAAAGTGAATGAGTAAATAGCAAACGAAATTTGAATCATATCTGATTTCCTTTATTTTTAGGAAATACAAATAACAGCAATGTTATTTTTAGCAAAAAGAATTCTTAGCAATCATAGAATCATAGAATAGTAAGGATTGGAAAGGACCTCAAGATCATCGAGTTCCAACCCCCCTGCCATGGGCAGGGACACCTCCCACTAAACCATGCCACCCAAGGCTATGTCCAACCCCACCTTGAACGCCACCAGGGATGAAGCATCCACAACCTCCCTGGGCAACCCATTCCAGGGCCCCACCACCCTCACAGTAAAGAATTTCTTCCTCAGATCCAATCTAAACCTCCCCTGTTTAAGTTTAAACCCATTACCCCTTGTCCTCTCACCACAGTCCCTAATGAAGAGTCCCTCCCCAGCATCCCTATAGGCCCCCTTCAGGTATTGGAAGGCTGCTATGAGGTCTCCACACAGCCTTCTTTTCTCCAGGCTGAACAGCCCCAACTTCCTCAGCCTATCTTCATATGATATAACTACCTGATTAATTAGCAATAAGTCCAGTAAAACTTTAGGTCATACTCTTTGGAATAGGTATTTCTGCCATTTATTTAGAAAGATATATGAAATATTTTGTCTGGGGAAAAAAGTAAATGCAACAATGTAACATTTCACTTTTTCATGCTATATCTGGTTGCTGGAAGATAATACACAGGGATGTTATGGCAGAAAGATAGAGAGACATAGATTTTCTTTATACAGAACCAACACGACTCTTGATCCCTTCTTTCTGTGATTTGGAAACAATTTCCTCCTTATCGTGAATCACATACAAAAATATTAAACAAAAAACTACAAAAGCAATAGTAAAGGTTGAAAATTAGAAAGTTGTCATTCATATCTAAACTTGTAAAAATACTAAAGAAGGAAAACAAAAAAGAATATAACTTTGATATGCATCAGAATAATATGCTTTGGAGCTTAAGAGTCAAAAGAATCAATAAAGTGGAGTGGGAGGAAAGAATGCAAGGTGATATATATCCAAATAGGAGAAAGCACATTAACAGTAATGGGGAAACTTCAGAAATAAATTACAGAAAAATAGTGTTGTACTGCTACACTCCTAATACCATGCAGAAGTACTGGCACTTTCAGTGTTTAGATCAACAAGAGAAAAATTCAAACCACAAATCTTCAAATTCTCTGGGAAAGGAACAATTCCCCAGAGATATCCTCCATGGGATACTGGGTGAACTAGAATTTATTTCCTGCCTTTTTTAAATTTTTATTTCACTTTCAAATGTAGTATTTGGGATTATTTTTTTTAATGGTAAAAAAGTACATGGTATAAACTTAAAATTTGGAAGATTTGTTTCATTCATTTCTTTCTTCTTCTTCAAAATAATTCCTAGAGATACTGCATCAAGACTACCTACTTTGCTGGTAAGGAGAAATACTTATTTAAAAGCTTCTCTTTCATTAAACCCAAGAAATGAACTTGAAATCACTCTAAAGCAACATTTCAAGATAGAGAAAAATCCTTCAAAACACAGACCCTAAGACAGGAAATTACATAAAACTGGATGTCCAAATAAACCAAAGGGAATACAGTAATTACAACACTCTTGCTCCTAATACTAGCCATCGATATAGCCAGTTTATTGTGGTCTGAGGGTTTTAAGAACTCAGATTGCATTAACACAATTTACCTTTGATACTGTTAACCTGCCTAGCAGGCCATACTAACCTTCTAATGTACTTCCAATAACACATCTTGTAAAAACAATAGTCTAGTGAAAAATATGTACAGATCAGTACCACAGAAAGTTCTGTGCTGACAAAAGCTTCCTGCCGACAGCATGGGATCCTTGTTAAGATTTAAGCAGGACTCGTTTCCAAAAGCATCACAGAACTAAAAACTCCAATTTTCTTGAGAGTTTGGAGCTCTTAATTAAATATTTTATACAGCTTACTCTTGCATGCTTAAAAAACTATTAACTGGGTTACTGAAGAACTGTTTTCCTAGTAACTGAGCTCCACACATTGTGCCGTAATCAAAGATGCAGATCCATGTATGAGAATAGGGTGGAGAGAAGACTCAATTCAGATAAAACTGAAGGACTACTATTGCAGAAGGAAAAAGTAAAACTGGCACTATCTAAGTTTTGAAGAAGTATTACAGTCTTATTTTGTAAGTATAGTCTTTTGAGCCTGCTAACATATGAAACTGCTTCAACAAGAGGGAAACAAAACACATAAGCAGAGTAATTCTCCCTTGTAACTGGAGTCCAGGAACAATACACATAGCTCCTACACCCCTAAGCATTTGTTCTCTCTAGTTACTTATGCTTTGGCTGCTTACTGCAATATAATTGGTAATACACTATTCACAGTATATTGACTTCTATTGGCTAACCTTCATCTATGAAGCTCTCAATTTAAGAATAAATGCTCACTAGAAATCAAAGTAACAGCATGTTATCTACTTATTATTTATTTATTTATTTAAATTGTCTGAGCTACCTGAAAGAAGCCACCAAGCCCCCACGTAACCATATCACTGAAGCACCTGTCAGTGGAGGGAGAAAATTTTGTTAGACCTCCCTTCCTTTGAACAAAATTGGAAAGGAACACTAGTCAGGTGCTCTGGAAGAATCCTAAGCTGTCATCCTTGGTGAAGCAGAAACATTCACCATTTGAGGCACAGAGACACTGAGCTGTATCGCATATGGACAGTGCTTAGATTACATTTAATAAAGTATAAGCCAATATTGGTCCAAGTATTTTATGGTTTGAGTGTGCAACTACACAGAGTCTTTCTGGATCACTGTTTTGATATTAAATATTCATTAGAAAGTGAACAACATACTTAATTTTGTGCCAAATGTAACATGGAAAGTCCATAAACCATGGATAAATATAAGAAATCACACTGTGTGTTGATTGTTTAACTGAACTAAGAGGAAATAAGGCTATAGTAATTAAGAATTTTTACTCAAATTTTATTTGAAACACTGAAATATTAAAACAAACTGTAGAAGTGAACATGGATATATATCCTTTCACTAATCTATCCAAGATTATAATTCATTTTCTTGAGTGATAGACTTATTTGTAATATAACAGGAGTAGAGAGGTTCTTACACTGCCATACCCTTTCAAAGCATGATTTTCAAAACAATAAGGAATTTTCAATTTAGCCAAATAAAAGCATTTACATTCTGTATAAGGACATGTCATTTTAGCATTAGCATTTCCTTTGGTTTTCCTGCATTGATTTTCAGTAAACTTTAAACAGTAAAATTAAAATAAAAATAGGAAATGAACTATTAGAGACTGATCTAAATATAAAACACCTTATAGTCTGCTACAGTACTCTATGGATTAAATGTGTCTCAGAAAGCCTTTACAAACAGTGAATCTAGGATTGTCAAAGTCAATGCATCTGTAAGAATCCCTCAGTTCTTCAGTTTGTCAGATAGAGGATGGCTTTTTATTGATTCATTTCTAGGTCACTAAACTTTTGTGATATTCAAAAGATCTAAAGTGCACCCATATGGGGCTTTTCTGATAGCATCCATTGCAGACTGGCTTCAATAGTTACGTTACTATTCAAAACCACAGGAGTACAACTTTCTTCTTGTAAATAAACAAACAAATCATTTAGCACAGGTACTTCAGTAGCTTACTGATTACTTTCACGGATAAATTGAATGAAAGACTTTGAAGTGTATTTGTTTTCTGATAACACTTGGACTTACTATTTTGAAGGCTAGGATAACGTCTCAAACTGTTACTTTTATTTTTATAAGTACACCCTCATCCAAAAGAACATCCATTTTGTATGTGTAGGAACTAACACTTAAGTGCATTTTAGTCAGTCAAATACTTAAGACAAGCCTGGCCCAATCTCTAATTCTTAGCCTCCATACTGAAGAGCTGTCCTGTCAGCAGCCTTCATTGTGAACTTTACTTCTAGCTAATAAGGCGCATAAACAAGTAAGACTTTAGCAGCTAGCAGCTGCAGACTCTTCTCTGGGTCCAGTCACCGCAAGTCACACACCAGTCCCCAGCCTCCTCTGATTCTTTTTGAACAAAGAGTATTCTACAGCTAAGTAGCAGGTGAGTAACTAGTGAAGCGTAAAACTACACAAGGAAAAGAGATTATTTACCTAGAAGTTACGCATATTGTTGCCAGGACAAAACCTCTCCTTATCCTACAGATAAGGACCTAAATAAAATAGTTTATTGTGATCATTATCCGTTGGTCTCTTTCCACAACAGCATGCTTTCATGGATAAAAGAATCACAAAGAAAAAGCAGTATTGTCAGTATCAGTGCAATGAATTCCAACATATAAGCATGTTGAAAACTATGGGTAAAGACCAGTGCCTATCTATGGCTCTTTTCACCCCTACACTGTACAGGCTACTGAATACGAGACACATTCTCAACACTTTTGTGCATGGACTGTCTGTAGCAGACAAATCAGTGGGTCACAGAATTTGAAACAAAATTTTAAGGCAGTGGAGTTTATCTAGGGCACAGAAAACAAAGTGAGCAGATATGAGTTAGGCACTGTAAATATATAATTTATATAAAAATTAAGGATAAAAATCTCACCTAATTATAGGTGAGATTTTTGTGTATGCATATGTAAATATGTGGCCTTAAGGAAAAATATTTAGCCATAACTGCTCCTTCTGCACAGAGGTATTCATGTTCCAAGAGAGGGATGGAGAATAAGCACCCTAACTTGAAAAGGAACAAAAAGTCACGAAGAAAATCCACCATCCAACAAATACGCAAAGATAGTATTTAAAATAGCCAACTTTAAAACATCGGTATAATAAACAGTATGAAGATCTTTGAAAGACTAGAGAGGCAATTTGTAGTATAATTGCTTAAAATGATGACAGCTATAAGAGGAAAAAATAAGACTGCAACAATGTAATGTACAGAGAGCTGATTTTTTTTTTCTCTGTAGAGTCTCGACAGGTTGCCCTAAAGCTGCCAAAAGCCTGTCATAGCCTATCAGTATTGATCATTTTTTTACCAGATAGTTCTACAGTGTGGTACTGTGACCTAAGGTGTGCCTTTCTGAAGCTATGAAACATCTCTCTGAATTGCTGCAGGTTATAAGATGTGATTATTTTAATAATCTGAAATTCCATTTAAAAGATACTTTACTAATGCCCACATTCACTAAGCTTGAGGGGATATACTTTGTGTCACTTGCATTTAATTAGCACATGCCAGAACAGAGTTGTCTAACATGTAAGTTACAATATTTGGCATTTGGCCATACTTCAGGAAGGTGAATTCTGGTAACTTGTATTTTGTAGAATTGTATTTAGCAAATCACTGTTTTGTACCTTTTCTGAGATTGAATTTTCAGCCTTAAAAAGATGATAAATTCAATTATATTGACAAGTGAAGAGAGCTCTTACCATTCAGGTTAAGTTGCATGCCTAACAAAAATAACAGTAGCTAATTAAAGTAGCTGAAACTGCTTCAAGGCTTAGAACGTACAAGTATAGACCTGCTTTTAACCAGACAACTTTAACTTCCAATATTGACCTCAGCTACCAACAAAAAACCTCCTACTGGTAATCTTTGAGACATTTAGCCACCAATGACCTTGTCAAAACTAGAGCATCTTAAAGGTATGTAAGGATGGGTTCTTATAAGGTACCTAGGACAGACCTATTTGAGTGTGCTGTAAATGCATTATATAAACAAGGCTTGTATGTAAAACACAAAACAACATCCTCCTGGAAACACTTCCCAAGGCTGGCAAAACAGATATGCAACAGGTTGAAGTACACTGGAGAGAGGAGGGGGAAAGGAGTGCGCTTAGTCAACATCTATATGATTCGTTTTGAAAGGAGAGATTCTTCTAGAAAGCTAATCTGAAGCAGTTTATGACAAAACAGCAAACAAGTTATTATTATAGAATCATAGAATAGTTAGGGTTGGAGAAGACCTTAAGATCACCTAGTTCCAACCCCCCTGCCATGGGCAGGGACACCTCCCACTAAACCATGCCACCCAAGGCTATGTCCAACCTGGACTTCAACACCGCCAGCGATGGAGCATTTGCAACTTCCCTGGGCAACCCATTCCAGTGCCTCACCACCCTCACAGTAAAGAATTTCTTCCTCAGATCCAATCCAAACTTCCCCTGTTTAAGTTTGAACTCATCACCCCTTGTCCTATCACTACAGTCCCTCATGAAGAGTCCATCCCCAGCATCCCTATAGGCCCCCTGCAGGTATTGGAAGGCTGCTATGAGGTCTCCACGCAGCCTTCTCTCCTCCAGGCTGAACAGCCCCAACTTTCTCAGCCTATCTTCATAAGGGAGGTGCTCCAGTCCCCTGATCATCCTCGTGGCCCTCCTCTGCACTTGTTCCAACAGTTCCATGTCCTTTTTATGTTGAGGACACCAAAACTGTACACAATACTCCAAGTGAGGTCTCACAAGAGCAGAGTAGAGGGGCAGGATCACCTCCTTTGGCCTGCTGCTCATGCTCCTTTTGATGCAGCCCAGGATATGGTTGGCTTTCTGGGCTGCGAGTGCACACTGCCGGCTCGCGTTCACTTTCTCATTGACCAACACCCCCAAGTCCTTCTCCACAGGGCTGCTCTGAATCTCTTCTCTGACCAACCTGTAGCTGTGCTGGGATTGCTCCGATCCAGGTGTAGGACGTTGCACTTGTCATGGTTAAACTTCATAAGGTTGGCATCAGCCCACCTCACAAGCATGTCAAGATTCCTCGGGATGGCATTCCTTCCCTCCAGCGTATCAATCGGACCACAAGCTGCCTCACATTCATACTGAACAAACTGTTTTGATTGTGTTAAAATTTAATTTCACGCAGAGTCAGAATACTTGCTTTACCATTTCTCATAAAACCACTAATTTTTGCAACTAAAGTACTGTTTAAAATCCCAAACGTTCTTGCTGTATGGACAAAACCCAGGAACTTTCAAGTTCCTCTGGTAGCTAGAATCTTGCATGAGACTACCATGGGCTCAATTCTCATGTAAATAAAACACTGTCAAAAGAATATATGATACAATTAAATTCAACTGAAAATCATGATGCTTGTTATTATGAATTAAGTTTTAAAAAATTGTGCACTTATATTTCAAACAATAGTTTGCAGTCTTGGCAAGTAACCTGTGCCTTTACTGCATCTTCAGAACACAACACAACAGTTAAAATAAATATTTTAATACCCTGAATCTACTATTATTTCGTTAAATTAACCAAGATAACGTGTCAAATAATGAAGATGAGCATTTAATTTGCAAAGGGAGCTAATCCAAAAGTAATGCAATTTATTCTTGCCTTAGAGAATGTTGAAGGAAGGGGGAAGAATTTAACCTTTTTATAACACTTGGAGTACAACGCAAAAGATCTTCCTAGGAGGTTTATCACTGACAGCTTCAATCCTGTGTAATATTAAGCTTGCCTAGACTAATCTCTTGACAGAATTTTTTTGTATACTGACAGGATATTCTAACAATGCAATCAACAATTCTACCTGTACCAACTTTAAAACTTCGTTTAAAAATGTTTAGATTAATGACTCATGAATAAATATAGTTCTTACTTTAAGACTTTTTGTATATATGCTTCAAAATAATATATGGTAAGTATTATTTGGGGAAAAAAATAGCTTTCAAAACTAAAACAGAGCTTCTCCTTCATGTTTCTGTGAAGCTAAGTTTGATATCCGATCACAAATAACCAACATAAGGGATATGTAAATTAAACCCCACCACTGAGTATTGTGAGCTATGCAGTCAGAGGAGGGGAAAAGAGAAAAATGAGGTAAATATCTTCCCATTTTCAAATCACTGAGTCTTGTCATCTTTTTCATTAGACCACCCAGCTCACTGCCACTGCACTCACTTTGTCTGGTGCCACTGAGGTCAGGTCAAGTAGACATCTAACCTGATGCTCAACAGTAGCCAGAAGCAGATATTTAGGAAGAGGTAATAAGAACTGAACAAGCAAATGTGATGCTTCACTCAAGTACTTGCTCAGCCTCACACCATTCAGAGGACTCAAGGACTTCCTTAGCTGAACTTGGCATCCACTAACCTAGTAATGCAAATTCCTTTCTCTTCCATCATGCTGCCCAGTTTCCACAGTGACCATGATTTTTTTTTACATTTACATTTTTTTACATTCACAACAGCCTATGGTGAAGTATTCCACTTGCACATCACCTGAAGAACAACTGTCTTTTGTTTAGTTACAATCTTCCAGCTAGTAGGTTCATTTGGTGCCACCCAGTTCATCTACTGGAAGGATCAGTGAATATTGTAATGGGAAGAAAAAACAAAACTAATCTCTGACTTGTAATACATGATAGGTTCTAATTTTTTTTTCTTCTTCCTTTGTCTATAGCAAGATTGCAGCTCTTCTCAAACTGAGTGAGAAAAGAAAGATCTTCACTGAGAGCAGTAAGAGAGAAACCTATCATTTTTCCCAAATTCACAGAAATTTGGATGAAATTTCATAAGAAAATTGAGCTTAACTGGCAGTTTCTGCCTTGACAAAGGGCATCTACTTTATCTCCTACTCCTCACTGTGCAATCCACCTTTCCCTTGTGCTGGCTCTGGTACCCATCTCATGTTAGTGATCTGATTCAGGTCACTAAACAGACAAAAAAGTTTCCGCTCTTTAACTGAGTGATTTTTCTGTCTGCTTGGGAGAGTTGAAAGTTGAAAAGCACTACTGTCAGTTTAAGGAACAACAAAATTGCACAGCCATGAATGAGAAGAATCCAAACAACTTCTTTCAGCAACAGTGAACTGGTGGTATCTCCTACAATTCCTCTTCAGCAATAACGATCATTGTTATATGCTGAAACTGTAAGCACTTACAAGACTAACTTTGAAGAAGTTAGTCTTCCCTCACAATTGTAATTTTGGCTGCTATGCTTAAACTGAGGGGCCTGGGAAATGTTTCTTGACTCTAAGTCCGGTACATACCATGGGGATATGAAGACAAGATGTGCACAACAGTCCTACTCCCCTTTGCTACACTTCAAATAGAAAGAAAATCTGTGCATCTCAGCCGGAATGGAGACGTGCTACCAGACAGTTTCAATATAATCTGCAAAGGGAATTCTGTTGTAAATTATTTAATCATCTCAGTGTGCCTCATCCACATCCTGACGGAAAGCTGGCTTTCAACATCTTACTCTTATTTGATTTCAGCAACCAAAAGACTAAAAGATTCTGTATTTCACAGCTTCCTCAGAAAGCCATATTGAAAAACCAACCAACCAACTCTGAGACGATACACAGCCTGAAGCTTACAGGAAATCAGGGAGCTTAGAAAATATTAAATAATTTGAAAATTTTCCTGAAATTTGCTAAATGCCCCGCTTTCAAAAAGAACACTGCAGTATTCTCTTTGAGGAGTCAAAACTGCCTGAAAGTGTTTGATCCACTTCAAGTAATTCTTGAAATAGACAGTAGTCCACTTTGAAGGCTATCCAAAGTGAAGCGGGCCAAAAGTTACACTTTCCTAAAAGCCCGAGTTTAAAAAACAATGAAAAGATAGGTTAACTAAAATACATTAAAAAGCACAAAACACATCAGAATATGGCTTTATCTATATATTCTATACTAACCAATAAGAAGAAGGGTTCCAACAGCTATGCCTCCACCTGGAAACAAAATAAAATGAAGATAAAGTAAGACTACATTTTAATAGTATGTTAGAGAACAATTAACTTTTCTTAGTTTGTAAGTCAAAGAAAGGTGATAACTGGGAATTTAAAAATATAAAAGTGAACAACATTTTAATTACCTTTGCAATACTTCCTACAATTCTCTATTATGAAATAATTATACGTTACATGTAATTATATATTACACATTACAATTACTTTCACAATATACTTACTATCATCACTGTGGTTAAAAGATCCTGCAGAGCTCCACGCAACTATGCTCAAGTACTACAATAATAATGTATTGTCTGAGCCAGCGAATTTTTACTTGGATGACTGAAGTGAGTAATCATAGAATCAACTGAGTTGGAAAAGACCCCTCAGATCATCAGGTCCAACCATTCCAGCACTGCCAAGTCCACCACTAAACCATGTCACTAAGGGCCTTGTTTACACGGCTTTGAACACTTCCAGGGATAGTGATTCCACCACTCTCCTGGGCATCCTGTTCCAATGCTTTATCACCCTTTGGGGTAAGAAATTTTTCCTAATATCCAGTGCAACCCCCCACCTCCCCCCCCCCCCCTGCCCCAGCACAGCTTGAGGCTGTTACCTCTTGCCCTCTCACTTCTTGCTTGAGAGAAGAGACCAGCCACCTCCTACATCAAGTACAGGTTTGGGGTGTAACACGTACTCGCCACTACACTGTTATAGACTCTTACAGTCTATATCCAATGACCCAATGCGCGCCATCACTCACCTCCACAGGGAGGGCTCTCCCCTCGAGGAGCTCCCAACCCCAGGGAGAGCCCCCGGCTGCAGGAGCTCTGCTCTGAGGAGCAGCAGCTCAGAATGGTTGTCCCAGCAGCTCCTTCACACTCTGGGCCAGTCTGACCAGTGACCAACTATGGTCACATACCCTATGGGATCAGGATCTACTTCCCACCTCTGCACCACCAGCGCCATCGGGACAAGAGCTGCGCACGACGGAGTTTTCCTGTGAACACATCTGGGGGGAAAGATTTGGTGGGATTTGGCTAAGGCTTTGGTTGGGGCTCCAGTTAAATCCATATTAATCATTACCAAGTGATATTCTTCTGTACCAAGGACTGTGTATGTAAAGAGACCTAATAATAGGCTAGAAAATTACCAGCCATGTCAATGAGGTAAAATCCTGGCTCCACTGTTTTTTATCAAACAGACATGGCAATAAGGCAGGTAGGATTTCCACCAGTGGAACCTGGATAGACAGATCATGAACGTTGTAACACACATCTGAAAAAAACCCAGGCTGCTAAAGTCTCTTTCAGTATGTCTTGGACAGAAAAACAACTCTATGAATGCAGTTGATTATTTGTTCAAAAATAAAAATACAGTTTGACAGATTTGTACATGGCCACTACTATTTTTCTTTTTGCTTAAACAATTACAATAGATGCTTATGTCCCAATCACAGACAACTGACTGAATAATAGACAGAATATTCCCAATATGTGTTAATGCATAGATTCTTATCCCACTGATCTCAACAGGGAGGATCAGTGAAAAAAAAATAAATAAATCAACTATGAACTCCCATCCTGATTGCTTTATTTCTTCCTCAAAGAGACAGCAAGCACAAATATATAACAGTGGTTTAAATGGTTGTCCCAAGAAGGAACTTTTATAAAGGCAGTGAAAGAAGAATTTGCATTTTATTTTAGGTTAAGAGAAAACAGATTTATAATCCAAATTCCAAGACTGAAAGTAGTGGAATAACTTGAAATCAGATTACAAATATTTTGTTGAACAATCACGTAAGACTGTAACATGAAAGCTAAAAATTCCCGAACTGTTCAGATGGCCCTATGCAACTAGCCTATTGCAGTGCTTTGCATGAAGGAAACTGCAATATGTCTTCTGCAATTACATACTGCTTTAAAAGCAAGTTAGGAGCAAATGGAATCACATTAGCACAATATCCAAGCTCTTGATGAAAGAAGTCAATTCCGGACTGCATAGGTAGACTCAAGTGAACAGGATAATTCAGTCTACCAATTTAGGAGCTGATTAAATTCACCTGAAATTGATTCCAATGGGGACTGGATCAACTTCTTGATCTTTAGATCTGCCGGTGGTACTACAAATGCTGATATACACCCAGAAGGAAGAGAAAGAGCAAATTTTTCTCCCTAGGTCAAAAAAGTGCTAATATTATTGCATAACACCCGAATTAAAACCCCAATAGAATCCCTTTGTCATGATGTACCACAATTTGAGCAGTACAAAAGTTTAGTCAGCTACCAATTTCATAGCTGCAGTTCAACACATCACAAGTTTTTTAAGCTATGCTCCTGAGTCAAGATGTACAAAAGCCTCAGTGTTTATGGCAAGCTAATCAAGTAATCAAGCATTTTCTACATATTTAAAAAAAAAATCAACAACCTAAAACCAACTAGAAGCACTGTTATCCTAGCGTGATAATCACTCATTAAATCCCCATGCTCTAAACCCACTACTTTCTGTTTCATTTTATTTGCTTGAGAGATAAATGCAAATGGCCCCAAAAGATGTACCACAGCGGAAAGGAGGAGAAAAAAAGAACAAAATCAGAAATCATGCAGATGCTTGATACAAAGTATGCTTCCAATATTCACCACATTCAATTGTTCAAGAAGACAGAATGCATGGCTCACTAACAATATTTGCTTAAAATCAGCATATATTCTACACAGCACATAGAAAAAAAAATAGCTCAAAATAATGAGATTTTACCAATCATGGCTTGACATGGAAAAGATGATCAAAACAACCATAATTAACATACTACCTCATGGCAATAAGGTCTTCAAACCTTGGTTATACAAAGTTCACTTGCAGCCACCACAGAAGTAGTGTCTCTTCTCCTTTTAAATTGCTTGCATGAGCGGGAATTTGTTTGTCAAACTGCATATCACGGCAGTCAAAATTCTCACAAGCTGTATTTTTAGATCATCAATTGTACTGCCTCTTTCTACAAGCCAGAGCTGGAACATACAAACACATACCCTGATTGCTAAAGGCAAAGTCAGGTCAGAGGACTGGCTTTACATTATCAGATGCAGTGAACAGTCTGAACAAATGTACTCTACTAGATGGAATATAAAACTATTGCAGTTACCATGGTTACACATTCATATTACAATGAACAATAACAACAGTAAATTAAGCAAAAACCAGACATTTCAAAAAATAGCAGGAATGCTGATAGAATCAAAAGGAAAATGTAAAATCTTCATGTTTTATAAGAAAATGTGTGAACTTGTAATTCTTTCTAACCTTGCTATTGTTATTTTTCTTCATTAGTATCTAAGGGAATAGTACATGTAAACAACTATGCAAGACTTGTAACTTTCCACATTGCTACTTACAGCAATGAGATTTAAGATCTCAGAGATAAAAACACAACAGTCTTTGCAAGTTGAGAACCCATTGTTTTCAAAGGGTATCTGTGACCTTTTTTTAAGCACCTTGAAACAAAACTTTCCCTACCAAGCTTGTGACGGTTATATTACACAATAGTTACAGCTCATTACAGAGAATATGGTCTATAAATCTTGAAAGTGAATTTGAATATAAAGCCTAGAGATGGGAACACGGCATTTGAAATCCAGCACTTATCTACCAGTTCTTTTTGAACGGAAATGCATTTAAGAAGAGCCAGCTATCAACAATACTGTAACAAATCAGAAGAATTTCAAAGTGGATATAAGGAAAAAGGAAATTCCCCACAAAGGTAATCAAGCCTCTCTGCCACCGCAGGTTTTCAAGACTCAGCTCTATAAAGCCCTGAACAACCAACTCTGAACTCAGTGTTGAGCCTGCTTTAAGGTAGATGAATTCCTGAGGTCCCTCCCCAGCCTCCAATATCAATGACTCTGTACAGGTCCCCCTAGATGAGCGGTCTGTCTGTAACAATGCCTAATACCTGGTATCAACGGGAATTTTATTGTAGTTCAGCATTTTTGGCACAGTCTTTTGTGGCCTTATCCACTCAGCAAGTTTTCTGGCTTTTCAGGTTTTCCAGTTTTTCAAAAATGCCACAACCCAATGCTATTCCTAGCACTGAACAACTTTCCTGATGTTAAAGTGTAAAATTTGTTAAGGTCAGGAAATTAGCGAATATTTAAAAGATGGGGAAAAGGTACTTTAGAAGGGATCCTGAGTTTACTGAAATAATTCCCCCCAGTTTCCAGAACAGACCATATGCAAAGGATTTGTATACAAACCCATACAAATGTGAACCAAACCAACTAAAAATTATGTTAGCAAGTGCCTGGACATTTAGAAGCCTGTTACCATGGAAGCTGCCTACCTTGTCTGACCTATGCTGCACAAAATCCACTGTTTATAACAGGGAATATGAAGAACAACTGGAACATTCAATGCAGATCTTGTATTTATGCAATTAAAGGGTTTTAAAAAAAAATCACACTCACTTAATGAAATACTTCTCTCTTAAGGAGGGAGAGCTTTCTCCACAAAGATGCTAATCCCTGTTGAAAGTGCAGGTGTTCCCTACCAGACACATACACACAAAAGACAAATTAGTATGATTCTCCGTAAGATACACAGGCTGCAAAAACTTATCTATAAAATGGATATAACTCTTGTATTTGTCATTACTCCTTAGAATATCCTTGAAAAGAAAAATGAACCGTTCCTGAAATCAGGACATTCATGTACTCCTCCAAGGATGAATGACCAAAGCTAAAGTCAACCTTTCCTCACCTAGAAGTAGTTCCATCTATGTACACTGAAGATGTACTGCAGCTATGTCAGTAGTTAGTAAGAGGGTCATGGAGCCCTAGCATATACAGATAAAACAACCTGTTTATACGGGTGAAGTTAATTAGTTCTCAATCCAGGTAAACAGTACTACTTCATGCCACAGCTTGCAACAACAGATCAATCCAAGGAACTATCTAGCATCTTGACACTGACAGCAGGCAAAAGCAGATTCATAGACAGTAAGAACAGCATCACACCAGTGTAATTTATCTAAACAGGGCAATTATAATGATGTAGCAGTGGTGAGCAACATGGAAAAGACACACTGAGAATCCAGGTTTACAGTCAAACACATCCTAAAAATGCCTAAAAATTCTGAACAACCAGAACTGCACCACATGTAACTAGGAGTTGATTCGGCAAACATGTTTTCCAAAACTGAAAAGTTTAGGCCCCTTACTTAGTCTGAAACAGGCAGGCACACACGTTTTTCAAAACCGACAGCTTCAGACCCCTTAGTCTGAAATAGACAGGAACGTGTTACTAAGTTACAGAGTACCTTTCCCACTCTAGAAAGGTTGCTTAAACCGATTTATATGAGCGGTAAACGGCAATCTTCTGCCCTCCCAGCAGCAGGCTGGGAAGCAGGCTCACTTGCCTGTCCCTCCTCACACGGGATGGGGGGCTCAAGGCGGGAAACGGATCCTGCTTTGCCCCTTCCTCTTCCCCCCCTCGCCCCCATTATCCCCCAATCCCGGGAACCGTGGGGAGGAAGGAAAAGCCTGCGGGAGTAGCTGCGTGGTTGCGGAAGGTAAACGACAGGCAGGGCCTAGCAAAACAGAGGGCCGCCGGGCTGAGGGAGGGGGTGGCAGCAGCCGGGTCCCAAGTCCCGCTTCCCACCAACCTAGCACACAGTCCAGGGAGGGGAGCCCGCTGGAGAGCAGCAGCTGCCCGTGGCGAACGGAGGGCCGGGTGCCCGCCACAGTGGCCAAGCGGCTTCCGGCCGCGGCTTTCCGCTGGAAACTGGTGGCCCCGCGGCCCCGCGCCGCCCCGCCGGCCGCTGCCGCCATCTCGGCTGCCCGTCGCTTGACAGGAGCAAGGGGCCGCCGGGAAGAATCAAGCCTTTTCCAATCCACCAATGGAAGAGCCGCGTAGGAAACCCGCTGTCCAATGGGAGGCTGCGTTGTTTGCACGTCTCGGGCTAAAGGGGAGGGGAAAGTTGGGGCTCCTGTTGGAGAGCAGGTAGGTGAGTTTGGAGGGTTTGGGGTCCGTGGGGTGTGTTTCGGTGGAGACCCGGAACAACGGCCGGGCGTGAGGGGTGGGTCAGGCGGGTGGTGGCGTATCCTGCCCTGTAACGGAGGAAGTGTGGAGTAGTGCAGCGACGGTGAGCCGGCCGTGCTGCGGAGGGGAGTCCTCCTTTCTTCCTGGGGTTTGGGTTGCCGAAGGGTCAGTGAGCCCTGAGGGGAGAGGCCTACCTAGCCTGTGCACCCTTCAGTGCCTTCGCCAGTCTCTGTGCCTTCCGGTCGGCGTCCCCCTTTCGAAAAAAGCTTGTGTGCGAGTTTAGAAGGAGAAAGTGTTTGTAAAGCGTTTTGTAACGGTTTTCAAGTAGCTGTGTTCAACATAGTATGTACGTGTGCTTGGAATCTCGTTGGTACATAGCTGCAGGTCTGTAATAAATGTATGATTTAAGACCCCCTCACTTGGAAGCAGTGGCACTTGATCATGCTAAGAGCTATAGGAGAAAAAGTTACTTTACATGAGAAATGTAGTTGTTGAATCAGTTACTAAAACCATTGAAAGTTATTTTGTGTTTGGGTTTTCTGTGTGTGTTTTTTTTCTTTTTTTTTTTTTTTTTGAGGATTAGCATGCTCTTTACTTTTTATTAGCCATATATTGATAGTAGTCTATAGCCTTGTACACTGCAGCAAACAACCACCCTAAACTGAATGTATGTAAAAATGGGTGAGGTATTTGAACTTGGTATTTTGTTTTCTGTACATATTATATACGAAGACAGTAAAATGCTTTTTATCTTAATGAAGGTCTTTAGTATGCTTGCTGTGTAAATCAGCACTTTATAGTACTCTGAATTTAAGAGAAAACCCTATGAGCATATGGAATAGCCACTGTCACAGGTATTTGTGTGTTTGTTTTTAATCCATTGGCATTTCAGATGCATCCCAAGCTACTTGAAGGCATTTGCACATAGCAGGATCTACTAATGAGGCTGTAATGTAATTCTCCACTTCTAAGCTCCAATTTTAATGAATGGTTTTATTATTGCTTTAAGCCATTATTTTTGAGCACCTCTTATTGTTGATCCTACCTTTTTTGGGGGGGTGGAGGGGGAGCAGGGGTCTTCATATTAAATATAAACAGCAATAAAGAGCAACTGTATGGTAACAATCCTGAACCTCAAAGGTTTTCCTCCATATCAAATTCAAACTCAGGAGGGTGAACTTTCAGCATTATCTCTTCCTGGTTAGTGAAACTGCATTCAGTTTGCTGCTGGCCAAGCATCTTACGTGTTAAACACTGGACATTGTAAATCTTTATCATGAGTATCAAGAGGTTGCTTTAATGTTTTATGTTTGTTGCAAAACTATGAAATATTTAAGAATATTTAATTTCAAATGTAGGTTATTGTTCAAAGTTAGAAGTATTTGTCTTTAGAGGGAAAAAAATCAAAGGACACATTTAAAAACGTGTCAAGAAATAAATACACCTATTGAATGTCACTTCTCTTTGGCCCTCGTAATGAATTGTGAGTATGTGGATTAGGAAAGACTTTAATAAAATAGAGGGAAAAAGTGTAATTCACAGTCCATTTAAGAGTTCAAGAATTTGTTATTG
The DNA here is from genome assembly GCA_039720435.1 of Amazona ochrocephala. NCBI lineage: Eukaryota > Metazoa > Chordata > Aves > Psittaciformes > Psittacidae > Amazona > Amazona ochrocephala. The sequence goes on along the minus strand of CM077882.1, from coordinate 7,244,010 downwards.
TCTGTGGGATCCTATGGTGAAGGCATTATGGTGTATAATTGAATGAGGGAGCTGAAACTCAGAGTTCTTCACTTTTGTAACATCACATCAGCTCTTCCATTTCTTACTGCACTGTCATTCTGGAGTCCAGATATCAAAATATTTCAGATGTGTGTAACACTATTAAAAAATTGCAGTATCTTTATTATATTACTTTTTTTTTACAGAATACTTGTAGGCCCAATAAGGATATTTTTGATAAGTCACCACTTACCTACCAGAAAAAGAACTGCTGAGTTTATCTCAATGATTACATTTCTCCCCATTCCAACCAGTAAGCTTCCTTTTGTTATTTCAGTGAGACAAAGTATTTCCTTGTTTGTTAAATGAAATACACTAATATAGGCTGCATTAGGTACAAGTGTACATCTAGAGCAGAGCCCTCTCTTCTGTAGTTCCATTTCTCATTACTACCTCTCTGTCTTGTAGTTTTTATACTTTTTTCCATTTTCTTACAGGGCAATTAAAACTGGAGGCTGAGTAATTTTTTTCTCTTTCATTGTGGAGCCCCCTTAATGAAAGTATTTTACTATTGGGAATACTTATGCAAGTTTACTGGAAATCTCAGCCTTTCTTGAGCTGATTATAATAGGTCAGCATTGCTAACACAGAAAGTCTTCATTTCATTTTCCTTCTATGCTTCCAGTTAAACAAACCCTGATGCTTGTCAGATCCTTTCCTGAGCTGATTCATTTCACTAATCTGATTTAGAACTGTCTAATGAATTTAATAGTTTAATGTGTCATACTGCTGATAGATGCAACAAGGGCACATACACACAGTGGGAGGGGGGCTGTTGAACCTTGCAGCTATTTCAGAATTCCATGTGTTTTTAAATAATAATATTTTTTGTTACAAATTTTGGGTTTGCATACTTTGGAACGTAGAGAAACTGTCCCTTATGTTGTAACTTATAATAGGAGAGGCTGTTTCAGGTGTTACCAAAAAAATATGGAGTAGAAATAGCTTTTCATGTAAGACCTGAATGTTAAAAAGTATTTCAATAGTTCTGCTTGTGATGTTTATTTTTCCTGTCACATTTTTAGATGATCGGTACAGTTAAAGTACTACTGATTGAGAAAACAGGGGGAATTAAGCTTATTTTCAAAGATCTAATTTTAAAATAAATTATTTAGTACAATAAAGCTTTACAACTCCATGAGGGCTTATGAAAACACCACTTAAACCATCCAATTTTATTATATCATACAGGGATATGATATAATAGGTATCACAGAAACATGGTGGGATGGCTCTTATGACTGGAGTGTTGGAAAGGAAGGTTACAGGCTCTTTAGAAAAGACAGGCCTGGCAGACGGGGAGGAGGAGTTGCTATTTGTGATAGGCATAGTGTGGAGAGTATGGAACTCTGTCTGGGGACAGGTTTGTGGGTCAGGGTTAAAGGGACAGCAGCTAGGGGGACATTACTGTAGGGATCTGTTACAGACTGCCTGATCAAGAGGACTCTGTGGATGAAGCTCTTTATAGACAGATAGGAACAGCCTCACGCAGGCCCTTGTTCTCATGGGGGACTTCAACCACCTTGATATCTGTTGGAGGGACGGTACGGCCCAGCACAGGTAATCCAGGAGGTTTGTCAATTGCGTGAAAGACAACTTCTTTCTGCAAGTAGTAGAGAGTCTGACAAGGAGAGGTGCCATACTTGACCTTGTGCTCACCAACAGGGTGAAAATGAAAATATGGTTGGAAATATGATGCCCCAGGGCAGCCTTAGTTGTAGCTATCATGAGATGGTCAAGTTTGAGATCCTCAGGACAGTGAGAAGAGTGTGCATCAAGCTCACTGCCGTGGAGCAGTCGACAGAGAGTTTGTGGGTCACGGTTAAAGGGAAAACAGCGATGGGTGATATTATTGTGGGGATCTGTTACAGACTGCCTGACCAAGGGGACTTGCTGGACGAAGCGCTCCATAGGCAGATAGGAGCAGCCTCACGCTTGCAGGCCCTTGTTCTCATGGGAGACTTCAACCACCCTGATATCTGTTGGAGGGATGGTACGGCCTGGCACAAGCAATCCACAAGGTTCCTCGATTGCGTGGAAGACAACTTCCTTCTGCAAGTAATAGAGGAGCCGACAAGGAGAGGTGCCATGCTTGACCTCGTCCTCACCAACAGGGAAGGGCTGGTTGGGCATGTGACGCTCCAGGGCAGCCGTGATTGCAGCGATCATGAGATGGTTGAGTTTGAGATCCTCAGGACAGTGAGAAGAGCGTGCAGCAAGCTCACTGCCCTGGACTTCAGGAGAGCAGACTTTGGCCTCTTCAGGAACCTGCTCAGTAAGGTTCCATGGGATACAGCCCTAGAGGGCAGGGGGGCCCACGACTGTTGGTTGATATTCAAGGATCACCTGCTGCAAGCTCAGGAGTGTTGCGTCCTGACTAGTAGGAAATGCGGCAGGAGGGCCAGGAGACTTCCTTGGATGGATAAGGAGCTGCTGAGGCTTCGAAGGGAAAAAGAGGCTTATAAAAGGCAGAAGCAAGACAGGTGGCCTGGGAAGAATACAGGGATGTTGTTTGGGAGGCTAGGGAATAGGTTAGGAAAGCTAAGGCCCAGTTAGAATTAAACTTGGCCAGGGATATTAAAGAAAACAGGAAGGGATTCTCTAGTTACGTTGTGAATAAAAGACAGACTATGGACAATGTGGACCCTCTCTGGAAGCTATCAGGAGACCTGGCTACCCTGGATTTGGAGAAGGCTGAGGTTCTTAATGACTTCTTTGCCTCAGTCTTCACAGGCTAATGCTCTGACCACACCACCCAAGTCTTGGAAGGCAGATGCAGGGACTGTGAGAATGAAGACCCTGGGCCCACTGTAGGAGAGGATCTGGTTCGAGACTATCTTAAGAACCTGAACATGCTCAAGTCCATGGGGCCAGATGAAATCCATCCACGGGTCCTGAAGGAGCTGGTGAATGAAGTTGCTAAGCAACTGTCCATCATATTTGAAAAATCATGGCAGTAAGGTGACGTTCCCAATGACTGGAAAAAGGGAAATATAACCCCCCTTTTCAAGAAGGGGAAAATGGATGAGCCAGGGAACTACAGACCAGTCAGTCTCACCTCTGTGCCTGGCAAAATCTTGGAGGTATGCTGAGGCACATGAAAACCAACAAGGTGCTTGGTGACAGCCAGCATGGCTTCACTAAGGGGAAATCCTGCCTGACCAATCTGGTGGCCTTCTATGATGGAACCTCAGAGCTGATGGACAGTGGTAGAGCAGTTGATGTCATCTACCTGGACTTATGCAAAGCGTTCGATACTGCCCCACACAACATCCTTGTCTCTAAATTGGAGAGACATCAATTTGATAGATGGACCACTCAGTGGATGAAGAACTGGATGGGTGGCCACACTCAAAGAGTTATGGTCAGTGGCTCAATGTCCAGCTGGAGGCCAGCAATGAGTGGTGTCCCTCAGGGATCGGTGTTGGGACTGGTCTTGTTCAACATCTTTGTTGGTGACATGGACAGTGGGATTGAGTGCACCCTCAGCAAGTTTGCCGATGACACCAAGCTGTGTGGTTCGATCGATAACGCTGGAGGGAAGGAATGCCATCCAGAGGGACCTTGACACACATGGGAGGTGAGCTGATGCCAACCTAATGAAGCTTAACCATGCCAAGTGCAAGGTTGCTGCACCTGGGTCAGAGTAATTCCAGGCACAGCTCCAGGTTGGGCAGAGAAGAGATTCAGAGCAGCCCTGCGGAGAAGGACTTGGGGGTGTTCGTTGATGAGAAACTTAATATGAGCTGACAGTGTGCTCTCAGTTCCCAGAAAGCCAACCGTATCCTGGCTGCATCAAAAGGAGTGTGACCAGCAGGTCAAGGGTGGTGATCCTGCCCCTCTACTCTGCTCTTGTGAGACCGTACTTGGAGTATTGTGTGCAGTTCTGGTGTCCTCAACATAAAAAGATCATGGAACAGTTGGAAGAAGTCCAGAAGAGGGCCACAAGGATGATCCACAGGGCTGGGGCACCTCCTGTATGAAGATACGCTGATAAAGTTGGGGCTGCTCAGCCTGGAGCTGAGAAAGCAGAAAAGGCTGCGTGGAGACCTCATAGCAGCCTTCCAGTATCTGAAAGGGGGCCTATAGGGATGCTGGGGAGGGACTCTTTGTTAGGGACTGTAGTGATAGGACAAGGGGTAACGGGTTAAAACTTACACAGGGGAAGTTTAGATTGGGTGTGAGGAGGAAGTTCTTTAAGGGTGGTGAGGCACTGGAATGGGTTGCCCGGGGAAGTTGTGAATGCTCCATCGCTGGCGGTGTTCAAGTCCAGGTTGGACAGAGTCTTGGGGGACATGGTTTAGTGGGAGGTGTCCCTGCCCATGGCAGGGGGCTTGGAACTAGATGATCTTAAGGTCCTTTCCAACCCTATCTATTCTATGGTTCTGTAATTTCACCTGCAATTCCTTTCAGCCAAATAAAGAAGAAATTAGTTTTATCAAAACTTCTTTGTTTTAAAATCAGCTGTGTTTAGTCTTCAGGAATAACAACTTTTTCACTGTCTTTGAATGATAGTAAGGGTTTGCTTATGTGCCCCAAAAGTTGAATTTCCAGCTTTTGTAGAAGATCCCACTAGGGGCCCTCTGACAGAAAGCAAGACTGCAGGAATTTGTAATTCTGGGTATTAGTATATAAAACCTCCCTCATCATCTAATACACATTACATTAGTAGGTAGATAAGTCCTATGATTTCTACTGTAGGAGTGGAATTGAAATGCAGAGAAACTAAAGAATGGAGATGATTGCAGGTGATCAGGAAGTGTCTTAGCAGGTTACTTGTCAGCTGAGCTGTGGCAACTATGGTCATGCTCAACTTGTAAGGGGGAGAAGTCTAACCTTTGTCTAGATTGGGGTGTTTTAAACAGTAGAGTCATCAATTTTCCTTTCTTGCAGCTTGTGTATTATCATGTAGACCTGATCAAGTGTTTATGTCAATTTTAACTGCAAATCCTAACTCTACCATTTCTTGTAAACTTGCTGATCAAATTCTCACTGCTTGTCTATACCAAATGCAGATTCTAAGATGGATTATGAGGATTTTTGGGTGAGAATTCCCTAAGGAAAAAATGGAGGGAATACAATGGGTGAATGAGACAGCAATCAAAACATTTGGGAAAAGGTATGCTTGGAATTTGATCTACAAGTATGTTTGTCATTTCACTGTAACCTGTGGATTTGGTGAAATCCTAGTGTCCCCAAAATAGCAGTGCTTCTTGAAGTGTGTGTTTTAGGTATTTTGTGCTTGATAAGTGCAAACACCTGCCATGGCTCTCAGTAACTGTCTTTGCAGCATGGGTTGCAGATGTAAATTCTTAGGACTTTCAGTTAATGCAAGCTGAGGCTCTGTTGTGTGAGGAGACAATGCTACTTTATTGTGCATGGTTTATTTTCCTTGAGTTCAAGTCAGTGATTTTCCTAGGTTTTAATTGTGCCTTCTAAGATTCAGTGTGTGCTTTTGTCCTGTGGCAATGAGCAAAATGCTATCCATTTTGGAATAAAACATATCAGTGCTTTTTGTTTCAAAACTGTATGTCTGCCTGATCATTTTTCAGTGATATTTTGCTGTTGGGTTTATGTGTGGTATAGAGAACTAGAAAACTGTATCTGAGGGGCAGTTATATTTTCTAATCATGTTAGCATTTGATGTCATCTCACCAAGCTGCTGCCCTCATCAGTTCTGGAATGTGATGGTATTAGACTGTACTGATTACAGTTTTATAGGCACCAAATCAGATTAACTGTAGAGTCACCTGACTAGGTGGGGTTTGCAGTCATGTGACCTAGAACCCTGCTGAGCTCCCACGGGGAGCTGAAACAAGCTAGTTTGCTTTTGAGGTGTTCTTAAGTATCTAACAGCATGGGTCATGGATTATGGCCCCAAAGAAGATGGCTTCATTTTCCTGATCTTTGAACTAGCTAGAATGGGATCAGTTTGAAAGTGCAGGATCTTCAGGCCATGAGCCAACAGATGGAAAGAATGTTTAATCCTGAAAGTTCTGACACCAAAAGACCTGTTTTGGTTTTGTTGATTGCCTTTTTTAGTTTTGTTTTGTTTGTTTTGTTTTTTTTCTTAAGTATGAAAAAGCTTTAAGACTACTTATCCAATCAGTCATGGAAAGAACAAGGATTAGAGGGAGGGTTTGAGACATACCAGTTATGATATCATAAAAGACATGATATGATGCTTTTTTCCTTCAGAAAGCTGTTGGATATTAACCTAAATGCATCCCGGTGGATATGTTGAACAGCAGCAATAAAAATCTAATTCTGTGTCAAATTTAACAGCTCTTTTAAAACAGAAAGTCTAAGTAGATAAATTAGGAGACATGAGTTAGTGGTATGTGCTGAAGACAATAAATTATAAAAAAGGTTACTTAATATTTCTGTAATTTTTAGATTAGAAAAATGTATTGCAACTTGCAGAGCAGTAATATCGAAAATTAGTTGTAAATTGAACATACTGTCTTGTATCATACAGATTAGTGGCATATTTCATGGAGTGTTTTCCTTCTGTTTATCATGAAAGGTTTGTAAAAAAAGCACATTAATTTAAAAATACTCGTAAGATACAACTAGAAGCAAAGGCGGGGGGGAGGAGAGGGAGGGACCAACCAACCACAAAACCAGCAACCAGAAAAGGGGGATTATTTGTATTGTGGCTTTTGCTACTCTGTAATGTTTTCCATACTGGGTTCCTTGTTCAAGCTTACTTCAGGATTAAAAACTAGCAATTAAGACAGATTAAATGTAGCCTTTTCAGGTGCTTAACATCCAGAATTCTACTTCATATTGAATCAAATGGCTGCTCTGAAAGAACAAGAGTTTATCACTTCAGTGTGGCAGTGGAAGAGGTGGAGAGTAAACTTTGTGTTTCAGCTGGGAAAATGTAATTTAAATGCTTTGATACCTTGAGTCTTCGTTTTTGTCTTCCGGTTGTATCTGATTGCATGTATTTCATTAAACAGGCACTTCTAATGCTAGGAAAATAATGTGGGTAATTAAGATTAATGGAAAAGTTAATAGCTGTGACTTTTAAAATTTTATTTATATAAGTGAAGTTAATGCAAAAGTACAAAGTAACATATCATGTGCTTTTAGAGCCTACGATTCACTTAATTTCTGTAAAAATGTATGTGTCATTTAGATTGATGTATAGTTTCTATAGCATTCTTTCCTGATATTCTGGTATTACAAAGATTCAGAATTGGTACAGTTCAGATTTTAGAAAAACATTGCTTTCTGCTAAGTTGTTAGGGCTTTTAGTCTTCAAAGACATTATTCCAAATAACCGTGTTATTTCTGTTACAAATCTATATTATCAGCAGGTGCTGGAATACAGGCAGTGTTTGCTCCTCACCTACATTGTGGGATTCTGTAGAAGGTACTTACAGAAGCACTATAGGTGTCTATTATCTCTGAAATAATTGTGAGACCTGAAACCTGTGAAATGCTTTGGTAAAGCACTTGAGGCCTGCCCATGGCCTGAAAAGATTTAACCAATCACCTTCAGAATTCTTTTTAAATTGTAGTTTGTCTCCTCTTGCTGAAATATTTTTAAGTTTTCATCATGGAGAATTGTCCTTCTCTTCTAATGTTGGCCAAAACCTAACAGTAATGTTCCATCAAGAAACCTCTGCAGGAGCTTTTGAAATTACAAAGAAACAAAATCTGGGTCAGAAGTCAGTCTTGTGTGTATGCAGCCCCACCTGTCTGACCTCCCCTCTTAAATAAAGGAAATGTTATTGTTAACTGTTGTCATGCTTACAGGTGACTTCAGACTACTGAAGTGTAGAATCTGTATTTTTGGCATTGTTTTTCAGCTTAGGTTTCAACAACAGGCTCTGATATCCATTGAAGTACAACAGGCGTGCTAAGTGAGATTCAGAAAGCTCCTGCTCCGGGTTAGGATGATGAATGGACAGTTAAGTGAAAATAAATCCCAAGGCCTTTGATTGCAAAGATGTGAATCTTTGCTAATGCGCTTACATGCAAGGGTGTAACTTCTTGTTGAGACCCACAGTCTTAACCTCAGTTATCCAGTGTACTGGCCAACGATGTGTTCTGATCATTGTGGCTTCCGTAGGTATTCCAGACAGGTAGGTTAATGCTAGCTGGGATATTCAGCCCCTGCCAGCAGGGAAGTAACTTCTGACAGTGTAGTATCCTGCAAGAAGCAGTTTTTCTCCCTTTATTGCCCTTATGTCTTAGTTTTATGAGCTACTCAGTCTAATAAAGACATGCAGGAGAGCAGTGGTTAAACTGAAACGTATATAGGTGTGTTACGTGGAGCTAAATGTAGTAGCTTACATAGCACTGTGAATAGTGATGCAGTTACTGACCCAGCTCATGGTGATGCAAGTTCTGCTTTCCCCATTAATGATGTTGGTCGCTGGCTTCACTAAGTGTACAGCACTGAGGTTTCACCAGGAGCAAGATACTACAGAGTCATAGGAACATTCACATGTATTTGATGGACTTTCATCTAATTTCACAGTATCCTGACCATCCATGGGGTGGAGGATGAAGCCAGATGTGCTGCTATAAATAATTTTGTAGAGTTGTGTAACTATACCTTTTCTCAGCACAGAGACAGAAGTCTTGCTTGCTTTTCAAAATACATGGTTGTTGTAAGAAGTTGTTTAGAATGGTAAGCTAATTATGTCATTGAGAGGTAGATGAAAAAGAGCATTTGGGTCTTTAAGTAGTGAAGAATTAAAATTTAGGCTATGTGAATTATACAGTTAGATAAAACACAAGCAAGCATTATAGTAAAAAACTCACTTTAAATATAAGAGACCAGATCCAGTAATGGCTAGTTAAGAAAATGTATATTGTTCCAAACTTGGCATAATATTGTGATTAAAGCAGAAAACACTATGTATCTGGCTTTTTTGTAGACAGGCTGTATTTTAGCAAACTTCTGTTTTTCTTCCCAATGGATTCAGCGTCTTGCATCTCCTGCACTGAGCCTGCCAATTCCATACCAAAACTGCGGTGTCTGTTGAAATCCATTTCAGGGGCACGTATTGAGGAGTAGGACTACCCAAGCAAGTTAGCTCCCTTGTGCTTCAGTGTCTGAGGATCGCCTTTGTGATTCTCAAGTTACTACCTACTTGTTATCTAAGTTATCTACTTGGTAATGCATTGAATTTCTGTGAAGTTAGATATTGGTGCTGTGACAGTAGCTGGAAAAGATTTTTTTTAATTGTTGAAACCTTTTTATTGTAGGAATTTCATAAGAATGTGAAAAATATTTGGTAATAGACATATAAAAGTATCAGAAGATGCTTGAGTTGCTACAATATTTTTTCCCCCAGGTATTGTTTTGCATCTTGTGTGAGATTACATGTGTAAGATGAATAAAAGGAAGTTAATATTTAAAGTTGTAGAGACTGAAACAGATTGAGGAAACCCAAAGTCACAGAAATAACAAGACTAACTGGTTACTGCAGAATAATTTACAAGGAGTCTGTCCCATTTACAAAACGGTAAGGTTGTAGTTGCTAATGTGACTGTGAGCCTTGCTAATTATTTCAAGGTGTTATCTTGGTTTTGTATAAAAATAATATATGTGTTATTTATTGCAGTTGGGTTCTTATTCAAGGAAAATAATTTATCTGAATTTTGCATGTCAAGACTTACATATGCTTGATTCCAGTATCTCTTCAGTTTCCTTTTTTTTTTTGTTATTTCTGTGAATTAGAGCTGTCACTGTGTCCCTAGCAAAGGAAGAAATGTGATTGAGCTGCTTTTAAATAAATTTTTATGTTTCTCGGAAAACTGTTGCACTCTTGGAGCTGCATGTTTCTTCCTTGTCTGTGTTGTATCCATGTGCTTCCATTGGTCCAAAAAGTGTGAAACAGTGTTTGGTTTTGGTATTTTCATGCTATTTCTAAGCCCCAGTGATTTTTTTAAAATAGAATTTTTAACATTTCTGGCATGAAAGACCTGAAATTGAAAGACATGAAATTGTGGGAAGATCATCAGTCTGTGAAAGGGAGCTGTATGACCAGTCATTGATTTTCCCTATCAAAAGGCAGCATATTAGGGAAGAAAGGGATAGCCAAATTGTGTGTATTTGGAAAGAGCCAACTTAGTAAACTTAGATGCAGTAAAATCTGATCCCTGTTAAAAACTTACACAGTTAAGTTAGGAGATGTAGTATTAGTGAAATGATATAATTATTGTTTCTGTACTATTTTTCTGTTTACAAGTACTCATGTCCTCATTTAATTTGGGTTTGGGGTGGTTATGTGTAGTAAATTAAGCTGTATAGGCCCTTTTTTTGTAATGATAATGCAGTTCACGGCTGGAGTGTGCTCAGTGTCGTGCAGGTACTCTGCACCTCAGCATACAATCATTTGCTGAATTTGAGAAAGGCATTTCTGCTTATTGGATTCACTAAGTTGTCAGTTTTCTCACTTATTATTGTCAGCTGTGCCTTTTACTTTAAGCCATGAAATTAAATAATAGTTTATGCTGGCTTTTTATTTTAGTTCATACATTTAAAACCTGGAACTCAGATAAAAAAGTAGTTTCAGAATAAATTCAGTATATTATTAATGAGTGGAACAACACATTAGCATTGAGTTCACAATAGATCATATCGCTTTTATTCCATCTTACAAGCTTAGCAGCACAAACAGAATAATCAACATATTATTTGGCTGTCATCTGCTGAACAGAAACCAGAGATCACAAGGAGGTTTTCCCTAGCTGCAGTGATGGCCTTTTTGTTCCAAGCCCCCATCTGGGAGGGCCATGGTGTGTTATCATATGGAACGCGGGGTTTTCTGTAATCTGCTTAGCTGCACTGCAGTTTGAATCTTTATTCCATGTTTGTGTAATTTATAATTTTAATGAGACCATGGCTCTTGTGGGCTTTGAAATATATTAAAAGCTCTTTTGTGCATATGCTTTTGTTCTTGCTTAATAGGCTCAGTGTATTTAAAACTGATGAATTTTTATTCATGGATTTGGATGTCTGGGGATTAACTTAGACTGAATATCATTGCACTCATCTATTGATGTTTGGAACTTTTTTTTTAATACTTGTGTCTGTAAGGGGAGGAGAACTTTCAAACCTTGTGTTTTATATATAGACCAGCTCAGAAATAACTAAAACAATTTTATTGAGCAATGAGAAAAAAGTACTAATTACAGTTTATTTTTACTGCGTCAATTCACATGTGCTTGTGCTATGAAAAAGTAAGTAGTGGACTCCATGTGCATGTGCATTTAGAACTTGGTAACTAAAAGATATTTTGGGAAAGCCGTCAATTTTTGTTGAGTTACAACAGTGAGAAACACTTGACTTGTTTTTTCTTCTGTTCAGGTAACTTGAAAATGTAAACACTGAGCTCACTTTTGTCTCAGTATTCACTTTCTCCTGTTTTTAACATATTTTTTCAAGTAGCGTATGAATCTGATATTTCATTAGAAGGTGATGCTTGTAACTGGGAAGTATTGATGAACATACAAAAAGAGTCTTTGTTACTGTTGTATTTTCTGACAGTGCTAAAATTGGTTTGTGTATTGCCTTTGTGTTTTTCAAATGTTTAGTAATAGGTTTGATTAACCGTGTTAAGATCTTACACTGTAATTTCTGTGTTCATAAACTGCTATGGAGTACTCTTCGATGATGGCATTCTAATCTGAGACTGACACTGAGGGTAAGATTAAGACATTTGTATTTCTTTCTAAAGAGTCTTAAGGATAGTGTACATAAATAGGTTGGTTTCATGTGGAGAGTTTGGTTTTCTGTTTGTGGATTTCTTTTATTTTACCAGCAAACAATCTAATGACAAATATTTTAAGTAAACAGCCTTATTACTTGTCAGTGCCTAGGGGAATTATATACCCCTCTCCTATTCACTGCTTTGAGTGTTATTTCCAAAATTACCTGCGTATTTCTAGAAGGTGCCTCAGCACTGGGATGTGCGGGGAACATGTGAGCCATGGACAACTTCAGCTTTTATAGGGTCATAGATTATGCCTCATGTGAAAATTGGACTTGTAACTCTTTGTCTTCATTAGTTAAAATTAATTTTAAATGTTTGTCTGTTAAAGTGAATTTTTTGAAATACAAGATAAATGTATATAGCTCAGGATATCATCATTTGACCCTCGTCACACAGACATATCTCAGTCACCAGGAAAGTGACTGTGCTGTCTGTCAGACCTTCTGCATTTGTCCTAACTTTGACATTGTTACAGGAAACCATTAAATGACTATTTCAGCATCCTTCAGAGGCCCAGACTTGCTGTGTACAACCGCGGCTCTGCTCAGCTATTTGGATTTTGCTGTTCAGCAAAGATGAGCATATAGAGCTGCAGAGGATGATAGAAGCTCTGGAACACATCTGGCTGTTAATACAGCATTTTATACAGGGTTGTGGGATTGTTAGGGGTTTCTTCCCAAAGGTAAATAGAACCAGTGAGAGCTACTTGAAATCTATTTTGAAAACCTGCTTGTTCTGATGTATGTAGTCCCTGGTTGTTTAACACCACAGGATTGTGTTATGTGAATTTATGTTTACAGTATCAAGCTCCTTGTCAGCTTGAGATCAGTAGATGAAGGAGTTCTTGTTGGAGACAAACTGCCAGTACCTAGTAGAGATAATGTGAAAAATTAATCTTCTCTTTTAGAATATCTTCAAGCTTTTTCTGATTTGCCAGATGGAATCCAGTGTTTCTCCTAGAGAAAACCAACAGCCAGAAATACAGATCAAGCTCTGCCTGACCCCCTGCATGGACAGACCTTTTGAAAATTGTTCCTTGTTCTTCTTTAAAGTTTTGGAATCCTCAGATTATCATTAGAATATCTAAAACATTTTATGTTAAGTTATATATGTGATATGGGAAGAATCTTTACCAGGAAGCGTGATACGTACCCTTTGCTATTCTAGCGCATGTAACATTAACTTCCTGCAGAAGTTTTAGGAAAGTATTTTAACGTAAAAACCAGCTCAAACATAGTTATTTTAATGGCCTGGTCTTCTAATGGCCTGATTTTTCTTTGTTTTGAGTTTTTGGCCTTTTTTTTAAAGTAATGGACTTGGAGTACCTCTTTGGAATGAGATGGTGCAAGTTATGGGTGTAAGATTACCTTGTTTTAAGAATAGTGTCTGGTTAGAAGTGGAAAATGTTAGGAGAGGAGTTTGTTAGCTAAGGAAAAATTGATAAGCAATTACTAAATATTCAGTAAAAATTCAGAATCAGAAAGTTATATAAAGCAAATGTGACTGAAAATTTTTTATTGTAGTGAAAATCCATTTAATATCAAGTCAAGTAATTTGTTTAGCCACACTTTCATTTGCTGCAACTTTGATTTTCCTAAAATTAAAATTTTGGCACCATGTGTTAAACTGTTACACAATGTCATTGGTTACTTGGGAATGATAAATCTGCTCATTGATTTCCTAATTTTATTATGTACACAGTTAATTGTAATCCAAGATTACAGAAAATAAGATGTTAATTTCTGGACAACCTATGTACATTTCCCTCTTGTGTGTGATTGGTACAGAAGCAAAGAATACAAAGAGAATACCATTTGCGCTATCCTCACAGGAGCTGTCAGTAAAAGTTGTAATAGGGGATTTAGGAATCTGGAAATAGCCAACTAATTTATGTGAATCTATTTTATTTCAGCTAGAAAGACTGAGCTCTGTTTCGTCTGCACTGCATATTGCAGAGCGCAGGCTGTCTATAGAAAACCAGGCGGCTGCATATGGATAGTCCCTTGATATCATTCACTTGCTGTGTAATCTTATTATGCAAAGTTCTAATCTTCACCTAGAATGAATGCCTCTGGGTCAGAATATAGTCATATCAGGGTTTTTGAGGTCATGTTTTGTGATCCTTAGCTTATTCTTCTAAGTAGGGCTGGGATTTAAAGAGTATTCCCCAGACACTAGCAGAGATAGACGGCAAAACCTGCTGCCTTTTTGGAAGACAAGACCAACATGAGGTCCCTGGTAGGATTAAACTTGATTTGTAGCTGTAGGATTTTTTAACAGATGTATTATTGGACAGGGAATAGGGGGCCACCAGCACAGCGAAATTGGATCACGATTGGCATTCTCAGGGAGTCTGCTGGCTGCTAAAACAGCAGCTGCATGTGGATTTGACTTCTTTCAGGTGAAGCGACTTCCAGTCATTTGGAAAGGATGGGATGAAAAGGAACCTTGGTGATAATTTTGATGTCTGCAAGATTTAGTACCAATGTAATGGGATTATTGGTAACACCTTCACTGCAGAAAAAGCCACCTGGTGCTATAACTGGCAGCAACTGAGAACTAATCCTTTCCCATCTCTTGGATGTCATTCATGAGGCTCAGAGTGATTTCCACCCTGCTAGCTATGATTAATTTTATAAACAAACAAACAAAAAACCCCAAATGATGAAAGCATAGGCTATGGAAGGAAAAGGGAAGAGAAGGTAATAGTAATTACATTTTACATTTTATTTGCTACAGGAGATAAACTATACAGTTCTTGTAAAATAAACAAATTGTATTCTGCATGATAAATATGGATGTGTAACCTTTTTTAATCAATGTCTATGTTTGGTATAAAAACAGTGTCTATTTCAGTATAATGTTTTAAGCTACCTACTATATGATAGTAGGTAGTACCTGGAAGTAATTACCATAGGTTTTACACTGTTAGTTCTGCGATAAAGGTGTTTATACAACAGATCCATTAAGTTTTCAAGGGGCCTGTAACTTAAATAATTTGTTTTATTGTGCTTAATGGTCTTATGCTGTATCTGGTGGCGATGCCTGCTGGCAGCACTTTGTATTAAAATTGTATGATGTAGAAAAACATTCAGCCCTTTACCTTTTTGTGATCAACAGTATGGCAGTGTTCTTAAAAATGTACTGATGAATAATTTTCTGTGGAAACAGAATTATGTTTACTGATGCTTAAGCTAGAGCAATTGTAAGATAAATATTCTGTGTAATTTTTAAAAATAAACTAATTGTTTGGGTTTGTTTTTTTTTGACTGGGCTTACTATGGACAACCATTTACTCATTAACTAGAAGTTGTTACTTAAAATTATATAGAAACTTTCATGATTGTAGTTACTCTACATTAGATATCTAGGACCTTAATGTTAGAAAGAAACCCCCAGTCCTCAGAGCTTATCTTTTTAGGTTCAAACTGTATAATCTAGAGGGGTGTGTGTGTGTGTATATATATGCCATAATTGGAAATTAACTTTCCTGAGTAAAAAAAAAAACAAAGCCTTGTATAGGAGCTAAACTTTTCATCATTATCATGAATATCTAATAAGCCTGAGCCCTTAAAAAAAAAGTCCACATTTATTAACTGGTACCGGTGACATACACATTTCGGAGCTTAAGAGTTTATTTTAAGAGAACTGGGACCTCTTTGGTCCCAAATTTGAAACCTACTCATTCATGTTCTATTGTCGTGGTGTGTTTTATGCCATGACCACTCTAGCAGTAGGTAAAGCTCACTCTGAACCTTGTGTTTCCTTGAATTATTTACAAATCTCTCCTTCCTCATTCAGAGTTACTCGGAGTCCTCAGAGAGAAACAAATGTGTTCAGTTGTAACTATTGGGAGGTACATGTCATCCAGAGTCTAACGGGAAATCAGTTGCCATCAGTTTGAAACTCATTTTCAGAGATATATAGCTATTGGTTTTGGTTTCTTCATAATAAAAAATATCTTAGTTATAGCTGTTGGCGTGAGAGGTTTACATTTTCTCTCATGTCTATTGCCATTCCATTTGCTACAATCAACACTACCCGCCTCTAGTCAGTGTAATGCAAAGTTTCTCCCAATTCCATTTGACTTAAAATATCCACAGATGCCTGAATTCTATACTCTCAATACATTAATATAAGGTTTCTGAGTAGCATGGACCTGAAATACACTATGGTTGTGTAATATTTGTCTGCCTCAACCAAGGAGAGATGCAAGGTGCCCTTTCTGGCAGGTACTGTTAAGAAGTATTGATGATAAACTTCATTCAGGATCATTGTGGTCATTAATTCACACTAGCTGTGCAGTTCGGATTGATCTGTTGTCACTCCGTCTTCCTTTTATCACCTGGAATATGTTTCAGGCCCTGAGAGCAAAGAGTTGGTTTATGTTTTTCATAGCCTACTGGGTTGAGAAGAACAACTGCTCTTCTGGAATTCCAGAATAATTCTGCTGAAAGAGCATTTTGCTTGCGGTGAAGCTGGTTTAGTTTCTGCATGGTGTGCTGCAGTATGCTGGGCACTGCATGTGCTAATGAAACATTTCAAGACTTTTCTTTTGTATTTTGGGGTCATTACTGGGAAGTTTATTAGGTAATATGAAGGATGCCAAATTACAGATTGGTTTAATGCCCATGGCAGGGGGGTTGGAACTAGATGATCTTAAGGTCCTTTCCTAACCTAACCAATCTATGATTTATTCTGGAGTTGGTTTATGTTTAATTTTTTGGAATAGGGAAGTGAGCTGAGTAGAGGACACTGCAATCTCTATTTTATTTTTTTATTTTTTTTTAATTTTTTCCTTTATAAATAAGTACTAAAAGCAAAGAACAAAAGCCACTTTTGACTGTATTCGGGCAGAGTTTTCATTAACTTTTGAGAGTGTTGTGCAAGTAAAGGTATGCACTTTAAAATTCCTGCACTTACATAGCAAAATGTCATGAAATACAGAAGGGGGGTGTGTGTCTTTATTTTGTTATTAAAAAGGGCGTATTGTGCACACAGCATCTTTTATATATATATATATATGTATATTTACCTAACTGCATTTATTTAGCAAGCATGTTAAATGAGGGAAATCTTGCTGTTGTTTTAGTTAGTGATAAAGCCGATACTCAGTTTAAGGGGGATATGTTTCTTGCAGAATGCTTCAGTTGTACTCAGTATATGTGTGTTTCACTTAAGAGAAATGTATGTATATAAATATCTTAAAATTGGAGTAAGGAAGCATTTTAGATTATTATTGCAGGAATTATATCTAATAATCAGAGTTTGACTTAAATATTTGGAGGAGGGGAATCAAGATATTTATAGTCTTATGTGCTGCAGAACTTATGCCACTGTATTGCAGCTGGGAACAGAAGGTTTTAATGCCAAGCATTTTGGTAATAGAAGTCTAGTCAAATGAAAGGTTTGTAAACCCCTCAGAATCTGCAGTTGTATTCTCTTCCTAGGATAGTCTTACTTACGGAAGCCATTCAGGACTCTCTTAATTTTGTTTAAGTCTTAAAGCCTTTTTTTATTTGATTGATTGCTAGGTCGCTTTTAAAGTTTTGGTTGATTACTTGGTTACTCCAGTTTACTGTGAATGTAATTTCAGTTGTGAAACGTCTTTCAAATCACTTCAGATGGTTTAATACTTCTCTGTTTTGCTGTTGAGTCTTCAGTTTTAAATGCTAATGCTTGAAGGCAAACAGTGATTTGAGTTGCACTGTCTTCATGTGATTAAAACAACTCTATTGAGTGTTATTTAATAAATAACTGTGTCTGTGTTACAGTACGTGGTCCAGTCAGGAAGGGAAATCCTGCATTTAAAGGTACAATTAGAGCTTTTCACATTACATTCAGCCAAACCTAATGGAGGGGAGGATGTTCTTAGAACTGTTGAAGATATTTTGACATGTGGCAGATAAGCCTGTCTGCTGTTTTGACTAAAAGAATCCCAGCTGAGTCAGCAGAGAGCACTGACACCATTCTCTCCCATTAGGTTCTCTAGTTTGGCAAAGGTTTTTTGTTTCAGGTCCTCTTCAACTGAATCTCACTAATAAGCTGGTGAGAGGGGTCCATTGATTGTACATGTGGAATGGTCTGTGTAGGAAATTAAAAACTTCTTGTTGGCATTTGAGTTTAAACTGTATTCATCTTATCAGATACATCTGATTATTTGTTTTACTCACTATTATTTTTGTTGTGTTAAATATTGTCTGTCAGTTGTGAGATACAAAAGATAGTTTTGTATATGTTAGGTTGTTTGTTACCAAATAAATTACATTCTTCTGTTTTACTGTAGACCAGAACCAGCCGAACGACGTAACACTGTACCATGCTTCGAAATGTCCTAGGAAAAACCTTTAGATTTCTTGGGTATACTGTGCAATATGGCTGCATAGCGCATTGTGCCTTTGAGTACCTTGGAGGAATTGTTGTGGTAACTATTCATTTTCATGACATTTAAAAGAAAATAAAACTGTAAGACTGATACTGTTACATGTGGTAATGCAAATCTTTTAGGTTTCTTCATTTTCTTTGAAACTTTTCCAAAGAGTGTTTAATAAATGGTTTTTTTTTAGGTGTTTGTATTTTATGCTAAGTTACTGCTTGAGGCATCACTGAAGCAAATGGGAAACTATGATTAAGCATTTTTCAGAGAGTAAAAATTCTTCCAGAGAGACTGGAGTCACTAATAATCATAGACTCACAGTTTGGTTTGGGTTGGAAGGAACCTTAAAGCTCATCCAGTTCCAACCCCCTGCTTGGAGCACCAAGCCCGTACAGATTCATTTCAGCACCTAGTCTGCAGACATTAGTAGGAGCAGTACTCGAAGCTCTGCTCTGTTCATTTTTACAGGCTCTGTAAAAAGGAACTGTCACAGAAGCTGCAGGAGCAGCTCACAGCCAAACTCTACTATGTCTAGTAGCAGTATCTGCTAGTTTAGACCTGGGGAGGAGGGGCAGGGAACATAAACCATCCAGAGATCTGCCCAGAGTTAGAAGCAAGAGCATTTCCTACTCTGCTCTAGTGAGACCCCACCTGGAGTACCACATTAAAATCTGAGGGCCCAACACAAGTGCAGTTCAGGACTGGTCCTGAGCACATACAAAGCTGTAACAGTGGTGCTCTGTAAGCTGTCCTCATCTTTTAAATGTATCAGATGGTCTTTGGAGGACCTCACTTTTTCAGTTGGTCTTTATATTACACTTTGACTAATTTATTAGCAAACAATTTGAATGTTAATGTATTTTAGCTAAAAATAATTGGAAATAGTAATTTTTGTTTCATTTTTAATTTGCAGTGTTCTGGACCTTCAATGGAACCAACCATTCAAAATTATGATATTGTCTTTTCGGAGAACCTGAGCCGCCACTTTTATTGCATTCGAAAGTATGCTCCTTTGTTGAGACTGGACTTTACATTCCATTTGCCAGAGCTTGTCAATAACCACATTCTGTCTGTCCTTTATTTTTCATACATGCCTCTGCTTCTGAATTGTAAGTTTTCATAAATCACTGTGTCTGATGGAAGTTAAGGTGGTCATCACATATAGCCCATCAGACAACTTGTTGGAATTAATTTTGGATATTGCCAAATTATCTACAATCTACAGCCTTGTCCAAAAAATGGATTTATTTTGTTGTTGTTGTTTTTTTTTTTTTCCTTAAACAGTTCTATTGTGTGACTGTAAGTTCTCCTTCCTAGGCAGTTTTGTCTTACTTGCAAACTAAGCTATAGGTATTGCTGTGCTCAGCTGGGTTGTTAGGACAGTGACCAAATGCCCCTTTATTATTGTAAAGCACAGTAGGCTCAAGGCCCTTGCCCATTTTGTTTGGGTCTGTTTCACTGTACAATCTCATGTATATAATCAGGAGGCAAAAGTAACATGAGGTCTTAGAAACTCAGATTAGACATTTGGAGTTCCACTCAAAGATTAATGTTTGGTCAGTAACATTTATGAACATAGAATCTATTCTGTTCCATATTTATGTAGCAACAGGATTGGGTTAAGTGGCATTCATTTAATTAGAGCATTGTTGATTAAAATATAGTCTTAGATGTTTCATATATGATCTAAGTAAGAAAGAGTGTTCTCCAAATGTACTTTAAAAACTATGTGCAAAATTACACACAGAGTAAAACTAAAGAAACCTAAATTGTAGACATGAATTTTCAGCAGAAAGAAGTATCTTTAATGTATACATGAATAATTTTTGAGTATACACATGTATTCAGCCAAATAGTTTGTACTTAGAGTTCTTCTGGTTTTGTTTCTGTTTTTTCCTCTCAGAGGAGACATTGTAATTGTGAAAAGCCCAAATGACCCCAAATCAAATATCTGTAAAAGAGTAATTGGCTTGGAAGGGGATAAAGTCTGCACAAGCAACCCTTCAGATTTCCTTAAGAGTCACAGCTATGTAAGTATTAGTTTCTTGCTTTGTAAAGTAACTATTTAAGCAGGCCTGGTAGTCCGTAAAAGATTTGGAATATTTGAGTAATATCATAAAGTATGACATTCATAAATTAGCCTTTCTTGTGTATGTACAGTAAAATGTGATTTGTAAACTCAGGCAGGCTGTCTTTCTCAGTGTCTTTTGTCTCTCTAGGAAGTGTAGGCAGATGATGGTTTTGCTCTCCTTTGCTTAGGCCTTCTTCCCTGGAAAAGTACTCTCAAACCCTCTGCATAAAACACAGTACCAATGGCAGACACAAGGAACTGGTCTTAAGGCAAAACTTTCTGTATTTTAAACACTAGGCGAAGATTTTGTTTCTGCAGTACTTTTGAGGATTTTGCTTTTGAAATTATACTTTCATGTATCTCTGTATTTCAATGTAACAATATTTTATTTTTTCTGAGTATGGTTGGAAAAATAGTACTTTTCCTAACTTGTCCAAAAAGTCAGGTAACACAATGAAATAAAAAGGAAGGAGTATTCTTAATGCTCACTTGTCCTTGCACAGATAGACTTAGAAGTTTGCTAAGATTTGTGACAAAATGTTTTCAGCAACTTCTTTTTAGGCCATCAGTAGAAAAATCACCAGAAAATATGATCACAGAAAAATATAGGTATTTTTTCCCCAAAGCATGTTCGACCATTACCTCTGTTCAGCACCTTATGGAGATACCAGACTTCGCATGGGTATTCTGAATCTTGAAAAGGCAACAGAGTGTCTTTCTTTTAGATCCACTTCATCCTTACAATTAGAGTAAAAAGAATTAGCATCTGGTTATAGAATCATAGAATCATAGAATAGTTAGGGTTGGAAAGGACCTCAAGATCATCGAGTTCCAACCCCCCTGCCATGGGCAGGGACACCTCCCACTAAACCATGCCATCCAAGGCTATGTCCAACCCCACCTTGAACACCGCCAGGGATGAAGCATCCACAACCTCCCTGGACAACCCATTCCAGGGCCTCACCACCCTCACAGTAAAGAATTTCTTCCTCAGATCCAATCTAAACTTCCCCTGTTTAAATTTAAACCCATTACCCCTTGTCCTCTCACTACAGTCCCTAATGAAGAGTCCCTCCCCAGCATCCCTATAGGCCCCCTTCAGGTATTGGAAGGCTGCTATGAGGTCTCCACACAGCCTTCTCTTCTCCAGGCTGAACAGCCCCAATTTTCTCAGCCTATCTTCATACGAGAGGTGCTCCAGTCCCCTGATCATCCTCGTGGCCCTCCTCTGCACTTGTTCTAACAGTTCCATGTCCTTTTTATGTTGAGGACACCAGAACTGCACACAATACTCCAAGTGAGGTCCATAGCTGAAGTCCTGTACTGTGAAGGTAGCGAATTTTATGGAACACTCACTGCAGCCAGCTACTGTTTGTGACAGATCCTGTAACAGCTGGCTGTCTTTATGGCTTCATTGGTATTAAGGAGCTGGTGTCTGTCCTTTCTAAAATCAATGGTGAAATTCTCTTGTCAACATTGTGCCTAGATTCAGTGTCTAGAGTTTAGTCACGACCTAGGACCATAAAGCAAGGAAACGATTCATAGCCTGTTCTGAGGGGTTGAATTTGTTTCATCCGCTCCAGTGTTGAGGCAAGACACTTCAGGCACCTGCCTCTAATCTGCCTTCTGACCAAGTGCCAGCACTGTTAGAACTCGTGTTTACACTTACGTCACTCATGGGCAGAAAGAAGGAACTAATTCTCCATTACTTTTTGAAGAGGGCAGTGCTTACTTAGTTTTTCCGTATATCAAATTGTGTTAACCTTTTAACCAAGGGAGCACACCCCCCCCCCAAAAAAAAAAACAAAACCAACCCAAAACAAAAAAAAACCCAAACAACAAACCCAACCCCCCCCAAAGAACCCTAACCCACCTTTCTTACCAAGTTGAAGACATTTTCTAGCTCCCACCGAAGTACTAATTTAGTTGAAATATGAACTTCTAGAGCAGAATGCCCTGAAATGGTAAACCTGAATTCTGTGTACACAAACCGAGTTTCGCTGAGCATCTCATTCCTCACTTGTCTTAGTCCTGAAAAGAAAGTTTGGGAAAGATCTGTACTTGACAGATACAATAGATGTCAGCCTTTCTGGAAACCCTGAGGGGATCAAATGAACATTCAGCAGAACAGTTTCTGCCCTAGGTGCAAGATTTCTTGTCTTCCAAGTTTAATACAAAATGTGTGAGAGGATGTGGAATGCGGAGTCCATGTCCTATTTTCCTGTGCATGTTTTTCGTAAAGGCTAATGCGCAGAAATACAACCAAGTGACATGCAACCTTTCTTAGTTCTTACGTTGTTACTTGTATCTATGGGGAGAAATGCACTAAATGGAAATGGTTTCATTTGTTAGTGCGTACCTGTCTTTACTGGTAGTTGAAGAGCTATATCCTTCCATCTGTTCAGGGGACACTTCCTTTACAGAGTAAGAGTATATTCTCAACGTAGGTATCTGCACTTTGTGCTCATAACTGATGCTGGATTATTCACTAAGTAAATGGTTTTTGTCAGGGTGGGGAAAAGGTAATTGCCTCTTCAGGTTCCTTGTTTTAGTCAGTCAGTGCACTATGCACTTTTTCTGTTAATTCAAACACAAGGTTCTCTAAAGCAAATAGCAGCAGCTGACGCAGAGAACTGGCTGATTTGTTGCTACTTTCTTGATAAAAATTAACATGAGTTGGGTTTTTGAAAGAAAGATCATTGAAACTGAGGAAAGGCCTTGGCTAGGATCCCACAAATGAGAAATCTCTGCGTCATACTTGCCTCTGGAGTCAGCAACTCCAGAGTGTGCAAGGTCAGAGGGATGGATTGTTCTTATTACAGTGAACTGCTCAGATTTCCTTGACTGACTTGTCTCCTGTTTAGGGGGGTGATACTCTCATGTTTGCAAACCTAGTTTGAGGGAGCTGAGGGAGTTACTCTCATGTTTGCAAACTTAGTACAGTAAACACAAAACATCAGCTGTCAGAAATATTACCAATTAGGTAGTTCAAATCTCTGCTTCATTCCTACCTAATGGAGCTGAGAGTGAAACCATGCCTAAGCAGCTGCTTCTCTTCTCACCCCAGAAGGAGAATCTTTACAGTCATGTTAGTAGGAATTGTGCTTAGGCTACATCGACACGTCAGTGTAGGCGTATTTTACAGATTTTAAGTTAGGGATTTTTTTGTTCAGAAGCACTATCATATGTGATTGTTCTTCTGAAGCCTAAAAGAATGCTAAAATCAGATCTTGTTTCCAATCTTGTTTCATTCATGGCTGTGCTTCTCATGATGGCTTATGTATTGATAGGAGAATGAAGAACTCTTTAAAATTTGTTTTTCGTGAAGTTACACAGATGAGACACTTTGTTGCTGCAGACAACCAAGTAAATTAAAAACCAACCAACCAGACAAACCCCACAATGAACCAGCCTTCTAAGCTGTAATAAAAGTGAAAAATAAAAGCATACGTAAACTGAACAAGTTGCTCTCAAAAGAGATGTTTCACTTAAGCAGCAATGCAGTATATAGCATTGGCAGTTATATGGAAATCTTTATAGTGGTATAAAAATACTTTTGCCACTATACTTAGCTGAAGGAATATAGCATATGAGAAAAATTATTTTTGTCTGAGTGCACTAAGTGTAAGGCTGTACCAAAAAACTATCTTTGATGAAGTAAATTGATTACAGCTGATGGAACTAATCCCACATATCAAATTGATTGGCGTAAATTAAGCATGTGCTTAAATGCAAATTTAAGGACAGAAGGAATGTCTTTACTTTGGACCCCTTATTGTATATGATGCTTCATGTGCTAGAGGCTGGAGCTTATCTGCAGAATAATCATGAGAGAAATGTTCCTATTCACATGAAAAGTATAATGAAATTCCTCCTTTGAGTAAGCTGTTACAAAGTTATGAAACTTAATTTTTCTTTCAGTTTCAACTGATAGTTGGTATGGAATATGAGCATTGGGCTGGCAGTTTTCCTGGGCTCCTTTTTGTGTTTGTGCTCAATTATGGTGTTTATAGATGTAAGCAAATGTGTTTAATAAACATTTAAGAATGTATAACATATTTTTACCGCATCAGAAGCTATGTAGTATGAACCCCAAAGTTAAAAAAGTAAACAACTAATTTTTAGTAATGTGCTATTCAGACATAGTTATAATTATTAAAATATCTTTACTGATGTATTCAAGTGTAAGATCTAAGTAATGAGGGTTAATAAGGAAATTACGCAATCACAGTAAACCCCTGAAATAGTCTTCAAAAATAACAACAGAAAGGTTAATTTTCACATTTAGGTTTTTATTTCCTGTTCTTAAAAGTCTTAATAATACAGATTCAGATTTATAATTCAGATTGAGTATCCTACTGTTATATTTGAATTTGTTTTAATGCCATTTATCTTAGCTTTAATTTCTTTAGTACCATATGTTCTTGCGCTGCAGCTCCTATTTACAAATTGAAAAAGTGAGGGGTAAATCATCAGATTAAAACAGCTTGTATGTCATAAACCACCAATATGCTAAGCCTTTGTGTCACTTAAACAAAAGTAGGACCTAATAATGTCACTTAATACAGCTAGAGTCTGTAAATAAGGAACTGCCTTTTGCAAGTCATGGTGATAAAAAGCTGAGATACAAATCCATATCTCAGCAACACTCTGCTGGCAATCAATCACACCGCAGCACTAATGCTGTGCGACTGGCTGATGTGGGGGAAGTATGTTTACCTTGTGCTAAAAGGAGGTTGATTGTGGAGATGTGGCATCTCTTCATCCTGTGGTTAACTCTAGAGCTAACACAATTCCAAAGATAATGCATCTTACTGTGTTTGCAGACCAAAGAAGGGGTCTTACACAGCGCTGTTAACTCTTGAACAGTCCTTGTCAAATGCAGTAAGAATACTAGGTACCACGAAAAATATAATGTTAATGTAGACAACACAATATCTTCATCACTAGACAGTATTACAGATTTTGGATGCTGTGAAGTGGTTTGATACTTCAGAGTGCTCAGTATCATTGGACAGTCTCTTTACAACATCCTAAATAGCAGTTAAAAATTACATTCTCAGAACAGTAGTTCTTTTGTATCTTAATAGCACATTTATACTCATGGTTTAGTATTTCAGTCATCTAAGTTTTAATAGTTGCTAGTCAGGAGAAAGGAAGTGTCTTAATCTTTCTTCTTCTCCTTAGTTCAAGTGTTCTAGAGGTTTAAGAGAAAGTTATGCCGTAATTTTAATCAGCAGGTATGCTAAGTGTCTGTTGGGAAAGCAGAACTGAGTTGGTGTATTTGTTTAGTTTGCAGATCCTTCTACATCCCAGTACAGAGAGCTCATGACTAAAGCCATTCTTGAATTTTCTGAGACGTAATTTAAATCAAAATTCTGATATGTCAAAACTAAATTACTCCAGGGTAAAGAAATACAAAGTTTATCAATCTACTCCCCAATATTTCCAGGGTTTTTTCTGCTCAAGTGGACTGGTCTTTGTCCAGATCCTACCAGTGATGGTAACAGGTTTTGTGTTCTAACCAGTAAGTTCTACTTTGGGTTTGAACCTGCACATGTTTTGTACTTTGGATGCTCTGTAACATGCATGTTTTCTGGAGAAAGGAAGAATCAAATCCTTCTTAATAGTTGCTGTAAGAGAAGTCTATGCAGACTGCTACATAATCTTTGCTGGATTTATCATCAGTATTTTCTTAAAAAATAGTGATCTTCTATAAATCAAGAAAGCTGATAATAATCCATACTGATGAATCACAGAAACATTGTGATTTTTTTCAGGAGATCGTAACTGTAGCTTGGAGATTTGTTTTTGAAAGTTTCGGCCTGTGAGCATCTATAAAATATGAGAAATTCAAAACTGCTGTGGATTAAAAAGCTTAAGTAATTTTTCACTATTTAAAGCAAAGTGACTTTGTTTTCAAAAGAGAACCATTGTTTTAATGCAGAGAAAGAGGTTGTACAAAGTGTGCATATTCTGTGCATTATTCTCCATGACATTAATATTTGGTTGTAGTGTTTAGTAACTATTAATTTTAAATTAGTTTTAATCTTAACTGATAATAATTTTAGAAAAGAAATGATGGGTAGCAATTCTAATTTAGGGTTGCAGCTAGAGATTTTAAAACTTGGATATGCAGCTTTTCAGTTGATTCACATCAGCATATTTAACAATGTGCTCTAGATCTGAATATTAGGGTATTTATAGAAGTCAAGTAAACAACGTATGCAGGTGTTTGAATTGTTACTTCACACAGCTGGGAACTTTTCCAACAGCCAGCAAGTGGTACTGAAAGGATATCCTTTTGTCATTTGACTGGCACAGGTATTTCTGATGTGAGAATTTGGGGAGCTTTCCCATAAAGCAGTGACTGCACTGATCATACCTTTTACATGACAAGTTCCAAACTATATTCAAATAATCAATAATGCTTTGAGAGATTGCTGTCACAGCTTCCCCAAATTGCTACTGTAGAACAGGACTCCACTGATAGGCATGCATGATGGAGAAAACTGTCTTACAAATTCAAATCTAAGATAATATACTGTTGTTTCCTTGTAGTAGGAGTTAACATTGCTACCCCTGAAGGTTCCATGATTTTAACAGTAATTTATTTCAAAACTTGAAGGCAGACAAGTCTTCACATCTTACCTTCCTATAACTTGTCTATTAAAACAACCAATGACTTAAAATAGAGAATAAATTAAAAATATTTAATCATAGTAAATTTAAGCCTGTTAATGTTTCATTGTCATCTTTTCTCATAATAATCTGGACCAAGGTCATAATGTATTCTTTTTAATACATGTATTCAAACAAACTGGGTCAAGTACATTATATCTTATTCATAGGCAGTGTTAACTGCTTAATAAGGAAAAAGAAGATGCTAAACTATTTGGAAGTACCTGTGAATTTAAGGTAAATTGATTCTGTTATATTCTTTCAAAAAGCATTAAATTCTAGATAATTCAGCCTCTTAGTGATACATAACAGATGTTGATTAAAGATCTGCTATACTGTTGAAGTTCCAGTATGGCTGCTACCATTTCATAGCTTTTTTCCAGCACAAAAAAAGGGTAAATGTTTATGCTGATTTTGAAGGTATTGAGATAATGCTGAGGTTCTTAATGACTTCTTTGCCTCAGTCTTTACCAGCAAATGCTCTGACCACACCACCCAAGTCTTGGAAGGCAGACGCGGGGATGGTGAGGGTGGGGACCCTGGGCCCACTGTGGGGGAGGATCTTGTTCGGGACCACCTTAGGAACCTGAATGTATACAAGTCCATGGGACCGGATGAAATCCATCCACGGGTCCTGAAGGAGCTGGCAAATGAAGTTGCTAAGCCACTGTCCATCATATTTGAAAAATCATGGCAGTCAGGTGAAGTTCCCGATGACTGGAAAAAGGGAAATATAACCCCCATTTTTAAGAAGGGGAAAATGGATGAGCCAGGGAATTACAGACCAGTCAGTCTCACCTCTGTGCCTGGCAAAATCTTGGAGCGGGTTCTCCTGGAAGGCATGCTAAGGCACATGAAAAACAACAAGCTGCTTGGTGACAGCCAGCATGGCTTCACTAAGGGGAAATCCTGCCTGACCAATCTGGTGACCTTCTGTGAAGGGGCTACGGAACTGATGGACAGGGGCAGAGCAGTTGATGTCATCTACCTGGACTTGTGTAAAGCCTTTGACACTGTCTCACATGACATCCTTCTCTCTAAGTTGGAGAGACATCAATTTGATAGGTGGACCACTCGGTGGATAAAGAACTGGCTGGATGGCCGCACGCAAAGAGTTGTGCTCAGTGGCTCAGTGTCCAGCTGGAGACCAGTAACGAGTGGTGTCCCCCAGGGATCGGTGTTGGGACCGGTCTTGTTCAACATCTTTGTGGGTGACATGGACAGTGGGATTGAGTGCGCCCTCAGCAAGTTTGCCGATGACACCAAGCTGTGTGGTTCGGTTGATAAGTTGGAGGGAAGGAATGCCATCCAGAGGGACCTTGACACACTTGTGAGGTGGGCTGATGCCAACCTGATGAAGTTTAACCATGCTAAGTGCAAAGTCCTACACCTGGGTCGGAGCAATGCCAGGCACAGCTCCAGGTTGGGCGGGGAGGAGATTCAGAGCAGCCCTGCAGAGAAGGACTTGGGGGTGTGGGTTGATGAAAAAATGAACATGAGCCGGCAGTGTGTGCTTGCAGCCCAGAAAGCCAACCGTATCCTGGGCTGCATCAAAAGGAGTGTGACCAGCAGGTCGAGGGAGGTGATCCTGCCCCTTTACTCTGCTCTCGTGAGACCTCACTTGGAGTATTGCGTGCAGTTCTGGTGTCCTCAACATAAAAAGGACATGGAACTGTTAGAACAAGTGCAGAGGAGGGCCACGAGGATGATCAGGGGACTGGAGCACCTCTCGTATGAAGATAGGCTGAGAAAATTGGGGCTGTTCAGCCTGGAGAAGAGAAGGCTGCATGGAGACCTCATAGCAGCCTTCCAATACCTGCAGGGGGCCTATAGGGATGCTGGGGAGGGACTCTTCATTAGGGACTGTAGTGATAGGACAAGGGGTAATGGGTTCAAACTTAAACAGGGGAGGTTTAGATTGGATGTGAGGAAGAAATTCTTTACTGTGAGGGTGGTGGGGCCCTGGAATGGGTTGCCCAGGGAGGTTGTGGATGCTTCATCCCTGGCAGCGTTCAAGGTGGGGTTGGACGTAGCCTTGGATGGCATGGTTTAGTGGGAGGTGTCCCTGCCCATGGCAGGGGGGTTGGAACTCGATGATCTTGAGGTCCTTTCCAACCCTAACTATTCTATGATTCTATGATAATTAATGTTGTTGGGTTTTATATATGTGGTAACCTTAATATGAACAACATTAGTGATAAACCTACAGAAATGGTGGCTAGAGCAACTGGATCATTAAAAAGGAGTATCTGTTAAGCATTATTCACTCTTGGTTCTGAATTAATAAATAAAGGATTAAGGAACAGTTTGAGACTTTAAGTGTAGAGTGATAAAACAAACTCCTGCATTTCTATGGTGTATATTTTATCCTAACTAGATGCAATTTACTTAAATAAGGCAATTTAATCTGTATTTAGTAAATTTGTCATTTGATATTGTAGATTCTTTCATCATATTTCACTTTAATCAAGAATGGTAACACCTGTGGTTTATTCACAAAAGCTTCTTTTGTGAACTGAACACCCGCAGGCCATGAAGCAATTACATTTGTTGCTTGTACCAAAGTAGGAGGCACTTAAATAGACCTTAGTAGGGATAGATGAGAACTTGCAGACTTTATTCTTTTGTCCAGCACTGAGATTAGTTCTTATCGTAGCTCAAGAAGGAAGCCTCTGAACTGAAAAGATGGGAATGATTTAAAGTTCTTCTTAAATTTGAAACTTTGATATTGCTGGAGGTGATGTGAATACCTGTGGCCTTATGAAAGTTCAAACTTCATCTACTCCCAGCTGATTGTACAAGCTGATGTTCTCTGACAAACACAGGCTGCTTGGAATTCCAAATGGATAGAGATTCATGTTTATAGTTCTCCACTTATTTATTAAAAATCCCTGTTTCTCCATCTTTAGTATCTGCGTCCCCCAAAATCACAAACCATAAATAATCCCAAACCAGATCCAACCAAAACAGAAAGCCAAAACTCAACCTAAGTCATACAAGCCTGTTTTCATTTAGTTGGAGGTATTTTTGAGACAGATAATCTAGTAATCTTATTTGCAGTAATTAGTTTTCTAGTATGCTAATTAATGCAGTACAAACATCTCATCTCTTGATTGTGAAGTTAGTGAGATTACTCAAAGTTTGGTGGCATGTAAAAAGACCAGAGGTATATAGTTCTTTGTTGACTTCTCCCTGGCCATTTATGTAAATTAATGTTTTATACTAGTAAGTACGTATCAAACACCTGACACCTGTACTTCAGTTTTGCTACTTTAACTGCCATTGAGTAAATGCAACAGCCTTGCAAATTTAGCCAGTTTGTCAGTGAAAGATGCTTTTTTTTTCTTTCTGAGCTGAAAGATAATAAACTACTGCTATGGGTCGAGTTGTTCTAAATTATAATCTTGCTCTTCTGGTCTGTCTGCTCCTGTACTAGAGCCCTCAGAGCCTTGGAAGGGAGAACAGGGAAAAGTCATGTGTCTGATCAGTGTCCTGTATTCTCATGCATATAAACTGCACCTCAGATTACCGGTTCTGCCTGAGAACTGCTGTTCCTTGGAAGTAAATCCTCAGATAATCTGCACAAAACCAGAGGCACAGGGGTTGCAAAGGCGAAGAGAGCAGTCTGCGGGCAGTCAGAGGCAGTATGTTTTCATGTGCACCGGTGCTGCTTTGGCACTGCTGTTTTTGCAGGTGAGCCACTAGTTGGTTATGTGACAGTTCAGTTGTTGGACTTGTGAGGCTTTCACATCTTAGTTCTGGCCTGTGTGTGAGGGGGAGCAGAAATGCTGCCCAGCCCAAGGTAAATGCTTTTGGCACCCTTGTCAGTGTTTTTTGTCATCACAATCTTTTGGAGTGTAGTAATGGTAACTATGATTTCAGTTGTACTTTTTAGATACAGTTAACTTGGTCCAAGAGGTCTGTGGCCTGTAGATACCAAAATGTAATGTTGTGAATTGTCAAGGAGGTGGCTTTCCCATTGCCTGGGGTTTTTCTGGCAGTAGCAGCCTGTCAGTATGTAATTAATATGCTCTTACTATAAATACAAGTTTTCCACATTTTTTTTTTCCTTTGGTTAAAAATTTGATCTTATTCCTGGCTTCTGTGCTTGTACAGCTTTAAGGCGTTTCAGACTGGGTCTCAACTTTGCAAAGGTTGATACTCAAAGTTAATTTGGTTCAATGTGAGTAATCCCACTGAGATCAGTGATGTGGTCTAGACATAGTTTGGTACATAAACCCTTGAAGGATTCTGGCTTTAGCCTTTATTTCAAAGTGGTATAAACAACTTTTTATCTTTTTAATCAACGATTATGGCTTGTCACTGGTATTTGGTTTACATTTTCATCTATTTCATGTTATTTTCATTGCTTGTCTTAATTTTAGGTTGAAGTGCTTAGATTATGGACAGGCACCATGCAAAGGTATTAATTATACTGTATTATCTCTAGATGAATTATACATTGTGACAGTACTCTTTAGGACAAATTTAGAGGTATAGGGTCCTGTCATACTTTCCATGGAGAAATACAAAAGTTACTGTAAGTGGTGAATTTCAGGATGTAGGTTTATACTTTATTACAAATGTTGTATTTGGAATGCAAACTATGAATGTCTTGTCTAGACAAGTAATTATTAGTCACACTGGAAGTAGTAAGTGATAGCAACAGCAGGCAAAAGCAATTGATTTTATTCTTTTACACTTATGGAGCATGGAACAAAGATGGGGAGGTCTAGAAGTGTTTGGATATACTTATGTTAAGAGTGAG
This sequence comes from Amazona ochrocephala, assembly GCA_039720435.1. Classification (NCBI taxonomy): domain Eukaryota; kingdom Metazoa; phylum Chordata; class Aves; order Psittaciformes; family Psittacidae; genus Amazona; species Amazona ochrocephala. The sequence goes on along the minus strand of CM077882.1, from coordinate 7,212,313 downwards.
TCCTTATTTCACGTAATAAGAGATGAGCTTCACCTTCTGCCCATGAACTGGGGAGGGTGAGAAAGCATGGGAACCAGTAAAGTAGAAGGGGAGCTGGTTGTGTCCTGTGTGTGAAACAGCAGCACATGGCAAGAACCAAGGCTTTTTCAGAAACATGAAATGTCAATGCGTGTTTGCTTTTTTATTTCACTGAAAAAAAAAGTCTTCCTTTCATTGTAATTTATGCTTCTCCTTTTGGTATATTAGCTGAGATAGTCTTTCAAAATAACAGTAGCTTGATGCATGATTTGTAATTTTGGTAGATGCTGGACAGGAGATTTTGCACCAGAAAGGTCAAAATGCTGCTTTATGTTGTAATACACACCTATTGCACTGGGTACAATGCAAATAAGATGAATATCCAACAAACCTAACAGTAGCTGCTGGACATTTGAAATCAACTGTATACCACACACGGAAGAATAAAGAATGGCAGCGCGTTCTCTAACAGAGACCTATCAAAACCCTATGTTCACATATGATGAGATGATTATTCTAAACAGGTTACTTGACTCTGAATAGAACTATTTTAAAAATTATTTATTTTAAATTGATTTCTGGCTGCTTATTTTGTTTGCAAAGCTGCCTGAGTAGGAGGAGGCCCAAAAGTCATCTCTCCGAAATAAGCTGGCCTTCCCAGAGAAAGCTTTTCTGTGCACACATCAGCAATCTTATAAGCCTACAAAACAAGAAAGGTGGCCAAATGTGGAATTCCTGTACTGAAGGGCTGGGAAAACAAGAAGTAGAGAACCTTGACAGAACAAACAGATCAGTTTAAAACAAACAAGGCATCCCTCCTTTATACGGGAGCCTGTGGAAAGAGGCTACCTATCAGTAGGTTTCAAAAGGGTTTTGGGCATAGTGTTGGTCTACACATAGAGATTCTAAAATGCTGAGGCAGAGATATGTGTCCTCTGACATACTGGAACTTCTCTCCTGGATACCAGAGAAATCCAGGGGGTGGCTGGGAGAAGATGGACAGGCTCACATGTGCTTTCCACCATAAGTACCTCTCTTTGGAACTCTCAAACTATTGGGTCTTAATCTGCAGCTTGTACACCAGCTACAGCTCCACAAAGCTACTCTGGGGTGATGTGGTGTCCTCAGATCCTAGCCTGGTAAACAGATGAGCGAGAGCATCACTAAGCAAAAGCCTAAAAGGCTCATTTAAAGACAAGGTTCCCGTAAGCATTACCTGGCCAAATACCTGCAAGTACAAACAATTACACTGCAGCTGCATTCTCTTCAAATGGTTTTCTGGGGAGCCTGGTTTTATTCTTAATGGTTTACAGCCAGACTTCACTACTGGAGTGGTATTTGATTTTGTTTAGTCTATTATCTTTGAATTCTGCCTATGTAGACTATTGTATTTACGAGTCCATGTGGCTTATTTCTAAACCATTAATGTTTATACTGCTCAAACTTTGAGTTTCACTTGCTTTTTTAATTTTGTTTCCACTTTTTTTTCTCTGAATTATGGGCATAGTAATGTTTCAAGTACATGGTTTTGGAAAAATGTATGTTAACCTGAAGTCCATTTTAAATATTACCTACCTTGGGAAAATGCTGCTACTTTTAAATTTTCAGCCCAATTTAGAATTTTAGAAACAAAAACAGATTACAAAAATAATTACTAACTATTTTATTTGGTCACTTGTGAGAGGTTATTAATATCTGATCTGTGTTTAAGAAAACATATTGAAAAGAAAAACATACTGGAAAAGAAAACATATTGAAAAAGATTTCCAAGAGGGAGTCTTAGTTTAAGACTTTAACAACTTTTTCATATATGAAAGCTTTATACTCTCATGTTTCTCAGTTTGTCATTGAGTCTGTCAGTGCCTGCCATCAATCTATGGTATGTTATATAGTTAATGTATAATATATATATAGGCAATGAAAGGTCTTTGTCATATAGTATAAGGTCACCATCATTAATTTTCAAATTATGAAAAGGGATTTGCTGTTTTGTGATCATCATTACTGCAATATAACGTGTTGTGGATTCTGCCTGCACATAGAATGAACTGTGATCTTAATTAGAACTTTGACAAGCCTACTCTGATAAAATGATGAGATTATTCGTAATTGATGTCACAATCAATTACCAGTTAGTTCATCATGACTCTACTAACAGGTCTAGCCTTGGTGCTGGCCCCAGGATGTTGATGAGTGTGTGGCTGCCCTGTTCATGCTGTTACTGTGACAGGAGGGCAGATTTTCAGTCAACATCCTAATGACCTCTTTTGAAGTCTATTAAATTAATGACCCTGTCACATTGCTCTAACCTCTTACATCTTCATTTTGGATTTTTTGTTGCAAACCATTGGTTTTTGAGCACATGATAGAACAGATACTTTGGAGCACTCCACCCTTCAGATCTGGCACTGTGTCTTACTAGATTCAGTAAAAAAGTAGTTCATTATACAGTCATGAAATACAGAACACAGAAATCAGAAAATACATTGTAAGGCAAACTGTGCTCAACATCATTCTATTCTATTATCTGTCTTTTTACATTGCAATCTTGCTTAATCATAGGTGCCTAAAGGACATGTTTGGTTAGAAGGTGATAATCTCAGGAATTCTACAGATTCCAGGTGCTATGGACCTGTTCCTTATGGATTGATAAGAGGACGCATTTGTTTTAAGGTATATATATTTATAATATCTAAAAATAGTTGCATTTGTAGTTCCTGTTAAACATTTAAAACTTGCCTCCCTAACTGTCTGGCCAAAGCAAATGTGAAGGAAAGCTTGAGCACAGTGGCCACTTGCTGTAAAGGATAATTCAGTGGCAGTGGGGGTTTTTCTGAGCAGCACTCTTAAAGCCTCACTGCCTCTGAAAATAGAATGAGTTGTTTCGCAAGCACATCCAAACCTGATAAACACACACCCATAGTCCCATCCCCCCATATACCCAATGTACATTCCAACCTTAATTTAATCCTTGCCTTTGCAAAATGGTAGGAAAGGGCAGCTCCATATTTCACTGCTATAATTTGGAAAGCATAGTTCAAAATACAAAATGGAGGGTAAGGTTATCCTTCTTACAGACTTTAGACAGGTAGACTAGCCTTGCTGCCTCTTAAACTAAATCTGTGAAAGACCCTTAACAGTAAAGTCAAATCTCTGCCACCATAATTGTCCACCACATTTGTATTTACAAAAAAAGAAAAAGCTTTGAATTAATATTGTATAAACCTCCACAGTTTCTCCTCCGTTTCAGCAGTTCTACAGCTTTACTTCACACTGAATTATTTTTTTGTATTATCTGCCCTATTAATTTTTCTCATTTACCAAAAAGAAGAAACTAACACAATTTCCTCTCCGTAGAAAGTTTAATCTAATGAACAAGGGAATTTGTATTATAGACCTATGCACCAACTGTCAGAAAGCTAGCTTTAAAATGGTGCCATTTAGAACAATAAGAAAAAGGGTTTGAAGACTCTTCACCATATATTGCAACACAACCACAAAAACATAATTCAGCACAGCTGATTACATGCAATTTAATAAAGATTTATAGACTTAAGTTACAGTTTTAATGAACAAAACTTAAGGTTTCAAAATAACCTAATTGTTTACTAAACCTCAAATAACATGTCCTGCTCAGCCCTACCACCAACTTCTGTCTGATCTCTGCTCTTCCTGGATAGCAGTTGCCTTGAGTTCTTCCCTAGTGTTTACTGAGTGCCCTCTGTTCCTACTCTATATTGTTTGCCTTACCATGTACACCAAAGGAAGAACACTGATTCTAATACGGCTATTTGTGTGACCCAAATTTTAGCTTGGATTGCTAACTGCTAAAATACAAATGATGCTATTAGGCTCATGGCCCTCTCAATTGAGAATGTGGCATTAATAATCCAACTGAAAATAAAGTTTCCAACTATACACTAGTATAGAAAAAACAGCTGGTTACTACTTTAAGGGAACTGTTAGCAAATTATTTATTAAGAACCTATGTCTGTGGGCAGCCATCATTTTGAGACTTGAATGAAGTGACTGACAAGACTGAACCCTGAATTTTAGCACGCAGCAAACTCTGTAAAATGAGTGGAACTTACATGCAGATATTCCATACTGAAGAAGTGCTTTAGGGCTCTAGAATATTGTCTGTTTAAAACGATAGTACACAATCACTTGATACTTAATCAAAATAATTAAGCAAATTTTATAGTAGTTGGTTTATGACAGGGCACAGAGTACTGATTATTAACATTTTAATGAGATTTAAGTATATGGTACCTAACAAAAGCAAAAATGAGTTTGCTCTTCAGCTGAGTGTTTATAATTTGGATTGTTGATGGTAATTCACATTAGAATAGTGATCTGGCTCTTATGTCTTACTGGTGAACATTAGATTGAAAGGCAGCAGAATACAGCCAGTCTGCATGGTGGCAGGTAATGAGACCACTGGCCAAGAAACCTACGTGTGTTTTTAATGTAGTCTGCTAGGTGTTTGGCTTCTCCTTCATGTAAAATCTTTTACTGCCTGAAGAATGGAAGCTTATGTGACTTCATCTTAAAGTGCATTCTGGAGGAGAAGATATAACAGTGGCTTTCAATGCTAAGTTACGTTTTCAGTAATGCATGCAAAAACCCAAATCTATTTGGAAGTAATGGATTTCAACAGAAGAGAGTAAGCTTGTACCAAGCTTGTTCATGCAACCTTTTCTTGGCAAAACATAAATGTTAATACACTGTGTGGCTTACCAGTGAAGTTCAGACCTGAGATTCGCAGTCAGCATTGGTGTGCCAGTGTTTAACCCATACAGAACTAATGATATTTAATTATATTTGCCCCTTTTTCTCCCTGCCACTCTGAGAGGCAAGCTCATTCCATGAAATGGCTGCTGAAACCAAAGTAGCTGCAAATTCAGTAGAAGCTGAGGGAGTCCCACGTTGACAGAACTCGAGCTCCATCCTGCCCTAGGTAGGAGATCTGGTGCATTCCCTGGGCTTAGGCTCCATGTCTAAAATGGACCTGTCATGTATCTTCAAAAGAGCTAGTTAGCCCCATTCATCCTCCATCCATCAGATCAAATCTATGTAGGCCAAACGGACGAAGGCAAGGGGAAATAACTGCTAATTGGACTAGCCAGTTTGAACGAACAAGCCACAGTCGACTTCTGTCATAACTTTGAAAGACTTGGGAATTACTACACACAGCGGCATGTCTTTGTTTCACAGAAGAGGCTTGTTTCATCTCATTTTCAACCACTAGTATTGTTTCTCACATTCTCTTCCGCATGCAGACTAGATAAAACATCATTTATGTTTTAACTGTACCACTAAGTATGAATTTGAAACTAAATTGTCAGAACAATAGTTAAAACAAACCTGAGGCTCCTTCTGTACTGTGGCTGTTCCATGAACTCAGTTCCAGAGTTCTTTCTCTCTCTAGATCACTTCATGTTGAGCAGTGGCTGTGTGATTTTTATGGGATGAGAGCCACTGAGGGCATTCATTCTTCAGCATCATCTCTTTCCCTTCTTCCTGCTATCCCCTTGTGCCATCTTTGAAACAAGTGTTGCGAAGAGACACAGACAGTCAAGGGAGACAAAGGACAAAGCATAAAAGAATGTCCTTGATTCCCTATTACTTTCTTTTGTTTTGCATCCAAGACCAGCCTACATGTAATTAGTGGATGTTGAGAGCACAGTACTCCTGGGAGCATTCAGGTGTATGAACAGCTATACAGGTAATTTCTGGAGAGAAGGTTTTTCTCTTGCTGGTGAGCATCATTTTCTGACACTTCTACTTGGTCATGATTTGTGCTCCTTTTTTACGTAGCAGTCCCCTTCTCAGAGAAGCCCCCTGGTTGGAGAGCCCCTGATGGTGGCAAGTACTCTCTACCCCTTTATACATTTTTGTATGGGATAAGCTTATCTACAAGCCTATGGAATTTTATTCCAGGGTCAGTCCAAATGCCCATCCAGAGGTAACCTTTGTGGTATTCTTCTCCTAGATGGATCAAAATACATACTCTGTCTTTTAAGTTAAGAAGTTTACAAGCTAGAAAACTTTGAATTCAAAAGACATTCTAGGAATGTATTTATTTCAAAGACTGAAAAGAATATTGCAATTTGTGAGGCCCTAGTAAAGCATGCTGTGAGTAAATCAGTGTTGTCTATGGCTACCATGGAATGATGATTCCTCCTGATGTACAGCATTTATTGCTTCTAGTAAAGGAAACATGAAGGTGAGAAAAGTTCACACGCCGTCACCCAAAATGCTAAAAAATTATAGTTAATGAGATGATTACAACATTGAACTGAACTTTTGAGTTGTGATTAAAATCTCTTGTAACTGTACTTTATTTTACAGATATGGCCTCTGAATGACTTTGGATTTCTACGTGCAAGCCCCAATGGCCATAGATTTCTGGACGATTAAAAGATTTAAGTGACTACTGCCAGCTTTCCTAGTATTTTCTACTAAAATTAATGGAACTATTTTTGTTTAGAATAAAGACAAGTATGACTTGATAAAGAGGTCTCTTTCTGAGATTACGTCTAACTTGAAAGTGGGAATGATACACTGCTGTCATCAGCAAAACCTGCCTCTTATCATTTCCTCTGGCTGCTTACAGTAAGTGCTTGAATTTATTAGAAAGATTTGGGTTTTGCTGCAAGCCAAGGTTAGCACGGACTGTTAACAACGGATGAAAAAGGCACAATGCACCCAGAACTGCACACAGGGTGTGCCTACAGCAGCAAGTAGTGTGGTCTGCTAGGATTAGGACTGAAAACAGTGACGGGTGGGGTTCCAGATCTGCTCCCAGGAGTTTTGTAGGGTTTAGTTACATTGGCTTTAGTGTGGTCCAGAGGCCTGCGTGCCCCGTAGGGGTCATAGCTTGGCTTCCTCTTTAGTTTTTACCTAGGGAATGAAGACTGCATTTGCTGAAGATGGAGAGAGTCAGTTCAAAACATGCTCCTTCTCCAAGCTGAAAAGCTAATGCAGATGCACTGTCAGATGTGCACAGCCACAGGACCTGCTATGTATTACCAACAGAATCAGCCTGCCTGACCTGCAAGTCTCTGCCACCTCTTTTCAAGACTTAAGTCCTTCTGAGGACTCCCATACTAAAGTTAAATATTTAATATGGAAATACAAAATGTTCCTATTAATGCACCTTACTTTTCATTATGTTCAAAGCATTCTCACATCTATGGCTCCTGATTAAATTTTGTCATCTGAGCTGTTAAAAGGATTTAACCTAAGAGGTGGGACCCGACGCAGAGCTGATAAAGGCTGAGACTGAAAGAAGCTACTCCATTGTTTGCTGAGAAAGAAATGTCCTTTAGATCATGAGATACATTACAGTTGTACAGAACTCAGTGTTCTGTTGTGGAGGTTTTTATTAACTAGCTCTTTAGCTGCAGAAGCAAAAACAAGCCTCGTATCTGCAGAGCTATGTTAGCTAATGTGCATGTTTCCTTTCTTAAGCCTGATCGAACTTATTCCTGTCCCCTTTTCTTTAACATACATTCCTTTAGCAGACGCTGTCCCCTGTTTGTCCAGTCTTTTTACAGGTTTGTAACTCTTCATGTGCTTGATGGAAACAATCATTGAAGGATCTCAATTACAAGTGAACATGTGTCACAACAAACCAAAGATACGTCCTTGGTTTCACTCTTGAAGACAGTGTAATTCCCACCACATCGACATGAGAGAGTGTAACATTGGTCATCTGCCAAAAAGAAAACAAAAAAAGCCTTTAGTGCTTGAGAAGAATACAGAATTTATTCTGGATTTTCTTCACAAAGCTGATCTTAACATAACAAATGACCCCTCACTGCTGGATTGTAGGTATCGGTACCTGGGCTACCATTTATTGCTGAGAAGATAAATCTACTCTTAAGCTGTTTCAGTGACTGTGACATATTCTTACACAAGCCAGCCAGGGTCAATGTGGTCCCTCTACAAAAGCAATTAATAAAAAGGTGCACCTCAGTGAAACAGATATTAAGAGAAAAAAAAGAGCTGTTAGAAATAACAACAGATCAAGGATGGTTCCAAATCAGATTGCTAGCCCAGAAAACAGAAGTAAAACAGAAGAAAATAAATCTGACATGATTTTCCCCTCACAGCATAAAGTAACAGTAGAAAACCCAAAACCAAACAAACACAAAAAAACCCCAAAACCAAACCCCCTCAGCCATTCATTTGAAAAGCAAATAAATGATAAAAGCTGGTGTACCATAAAGGAGGGAAGTAACACACAGATGTTATGGAAATATTTAGAAAAAAATCTGTATGAAACCTGAAATTTTGCCATCATAGAAAGAGCCAAAAGATGCATGAGAGATTTGGGAAGAATGTGGAAATCTAAACACTCAATTATACAACAAGGAAAGAGCTAGGTGAAAAGTAGTACTGCAAGTGGGGCAGGGAAATGGAGGAGGAATGCAAGGTAAGTACCACAGAAACTTAAGTTCCAATTCAAGTAATCACAGAGAACAGAACAGCTAAAAAGCTGAGAAAATACAAAACAGTAGAACTTATAAGACAAAATGATGGTATAAGATGTAGAAAAAAATAAATACTTTTGCAGTGATAGTGAAAGGCACTGGGAACAAGTATTAAGGCACTCGTACCTTCGTTCCAGGACATATCCTCAAGGGAAGTCTGTGCATGTAGCGGCCATTCTTTTGTCAGATTATCTTCTATAAAGAAAACATGGCACATGTTCAACCCTGATAACAACAGGTCCTTATTTCTTCCTGATCAATGACTAGTTTTACATACCCAGCAGTCATGTCTGGTTCCTACTAGAGAGTCAATTAAAAATGCAGTTCTCTAAAACTTTAGTTTCCATGGCTCTGCATAAGCTGGAAAATGTTCTACTGTACCCAGGAGAAGCAAATGGTGAAGCCACATTCTTGAAATTAAGACGTGACTGAAAAACAGCAGTTCTGCACATCCCAAACAATTATGTGAACTAGGAGAAAACTTTAGTTTTGATAGAAAGACCTTTAAAAAGCCTAAGTACAAGTCCGCAAGCTGGAATTGGGAACATCTGCTTACCTGTACCTGTCACAAAATCAGGGAATGGCTGAGGTCAGAAGAGACCTCTCAAGATCAAATCCTCGTGCACAGATAGGGTCAGCTACAGCAGGCTGGCCAGGATCACATCCAGTTAGATTTTAAGTATCTCCACACTTGGAGACCCCACGACCCCTCTTAGGCAACCCATTCTCCTTTAGAAAGGTGAAGCCAAGTAAACCCCCCCCAGTAAACACCAGTTTATCAGCACATTCATATTTGGTGTACAATAAAGGACAGAAACCCCTTACAACTTGCTACACAAAACCTCCCAGCTGCTGCCTGTAAGCTCCAACTCACCAAATGCTGCATTTTGAAGAACCAGAAACACCTAAAGTATCTTTAGCACATACTTAAATTGAGTTGTTATTTAGGGAGTAGGTGCTCCATCTCTTGAAGCAATGAATCCAAGATTTATGAGTTTGATAACATCAGGCTTTCTAGAGTATGTGGTATTGTCTACAGCTTTCTGTGGAAATTCAGTTGGCAGTGAAAGTACATGCTGAAAAAGGCAGAGGCCCAGATTGTTTTATGTTAATTCCCAACCTAATCACTATATTGTAAGGTATTCTGAATGTTTCTGAGCTTGTTCTATGTAGCTTCTCTTTGCTCTCGACTGAAAAGAGATTTTGCAGCTATCTCCTCCACTAATATCCCAGAAAAACTGCCAAAAAATGATACCAAATGTGGGATGAGTTATCAGTGATGCAGTGACTCAGAAGAGACATATGAGAGTTGGCTTAATTAACTATCAGTTGATTTCACACATTAACTATGTAAAACAAGCTATGTGCAAGTAAGATTCCTAGTTTACAACAAAGGAGTGCATGGCTCTATCAGAGTAGAGTATCATAGGTAGAAGTATCAATGTAATTTGCCAGTAGTGAAATGAACCTTTTGCATTTTAGCTAATCTTATGTATGTGTGTGGGGAAGAGTTAATAAGTTGATACATTTTGGGTTTTTAAATTAGACATATAAGGCCAGTTAAAAAAACCCCACAAAACAAAACAAACCCCGGCTGTCAAATATTAAGCCATAAAGGGGGATTTCACTTAGAAGAAGTTATATAGGACTGGAGGTGGAGGACTGGGTCATGTCTTGCTGGTAGGAAATGCAAAAGGGCAGATGAACTATATGCCACCACAACAAACTGGTGAGACGCAAGCTGATGAGGTTACTATGCTTGAAGTGAAGTTACTCACAAATCATGGAACCATTTAGGTTCAACCATTCAAGTAATGAAGAGGAAAGCTGTGGGAGAGTCTACACTCTCTTCCAAGCATAGTACAATATTAAGCCTTGGGAACAGAATTTCAACCAAGGTTTTCTAATTCATCACTGCAATTGTAATTTTGAAAAGAAAAAATAAACAAGCAAAATTAATTCCATAATTCCCAGACTGAACTGAAATTGTTATTCCCAGTCTGATGCTCAAGTCTGAAAGACAACTGGCTTACGGGCCATCTCAAAAACTGTGAATTGTTGATTAGTACTCTTGACTTGAGTAAGTCTCCAAATCAGCACATAATCCAGTAACCATCGTCAGTCGGTTTTATATGCTGCATTTATTTGCTTGTCTCATGTAGGCAGGAGAGGCTTACTTTCCAGAGCTGAACAAAGCTTTACTTTCTAGTTCACTCATTAAATACAGAATCCAGCAGAAAGAGATACAGCCACCTATTTAAAGAGAGAGGCACAGCCCCAGCCAGTGTGAGTTTGGAGAGCTTACAAGCTGAACTACAAACCAATGGTTTTCACAGAGTGTGTTAGTGACTAATATTTCTTCCTTATTTCATCTCTATCATTATTATTACAACCAGGGCTCTCTCACTGGTGGTTCTATGAAGTAAACCTATGTCTGCTTTTCACTCCTTTGCCAGAAGGGAAAGATATTTAAGACTGGTATTGTTACCAGTACTGAGTTACAGGGTAGGTTTACTCACACAACGCCTGCTCAAGCTGCAGAACTCTGTGTACCCAGTTGTACTATGTGAAACACATTTCTGTGCATACAGGGGAAATTGTGAAGTCCTGGTAATCTACAATAGCTTGAAAAACAAATGTTAATTCACAAGTACAGCCTGCCTGGCTTTGCCATCTATTCGATTTGTCTGACAAGTGAAAGGATTCTGCAGCTCCATTGTCTCAACTGCAGGATCTCAGAAAACACTGGCAGGCTCATCAGAGAGGTTTATGAGCCTGCAATTCAAAGAGATTAAAAGGAAAAATCTACTGAGATTCTTTCAGGCTAAAGAACAACATTAAATAACTATTAGCAGCTTGGTTCAGTAAAGCTTTACTAGAGCCCTTGCTGGGTCATTCAGAAATTGTAAAAGAGGAAAGGTATTTAAGTTTCACTTGAGGATACAATAAATATTTCTTGGGCTATTTAAGGCTGAGTTTTAGGGAAAGGGTTGCAAGCAGTGAATGGAAATTTCAGCCTTTTAACAGTTTATGGTAATAGTAAAAATAGTCGCAATACTTAAAGATTTTTCTAGCTCTTTATCAGTCATATAGTCTTCAAATTCATAAAAGTTCAAGATACATATATTCAATCAAATACTGTCCATAGTACCTACTCAGTATCAAAATCAGCACAGTTCTCAAAACCTGGATGTCTTCACCAGTCATTTCTTTCTAATAGACTGTTTAGTTTTAAAATGATTACTGAAGTTCTAGTCTCTTACATTAATTTAAACTAACCATGCCTACTTCAATTGAAAATGATAAAAAAGTCATGCATTAAGAATTTCCATAACAAAAGCCATGTTTGTTAAGTAAAAGAAAATAAATACTGCTTGACTCATAGGCAGTACAGATCAGAATTAACTCCAAAGAACTATGGAACAAGGGTTGTGTTCCAGCACTAGCTGAGGGTCTACAGCCCTAAAAATCCATGGATAGAGAAGGAATACATACTTCTGTGCCTTCGCAAGTAGCACCAGGCAGAATGAAAAGACTGAGATAACAGCCATGGTAAAATCTTTATTTTGGTCTGAAAGTTTTTTTTAAAAGAAGGAATTTTCTTAACAAGGAACAACCAAACTATGCTGCATTAATTGTTTTCTTATAATTAGGTAGGGAAGGTGTTCAATTGCCTTTCCTGCTAACTACTGAAAGCATTTTTGTAGATTCTTGTCTTGCCTCTCCTGCTTACTCTTAGCAGATCTGTAAGGTGATTTTGGCATCTGACTTACCACAATCTTGGTATCTAACACAGTATCATCACTGTATTGCCAGAGCAGGAAGGAATGATGGATCACTGGGGAAGTAACCATCTCTAAGCCAGCTTTTTCAGTTTACTATACTAGGAAACGAACAGGGAAGGAGCAGGGGGAGAAGAAGCTACCATTTCTTTAGCTTGAGTTTTCATTTTCCCACTTTATGACCACACCTGTATAAGCCTCCCTTTCCAAACCTGCAGCAGAAACTTTGAGGACAGGTCCTCAAAGATTTTTTTTCAGGTTTTAAAGAAGATTGGTATTGCCAGTGAAAGCTAAATTAGTGAATTAGTGACCAGGTATTTCAAAATGAGCTATTCCAGCCTAACTAAAGGCTTTTCTTGTGCCTCACTGAGTAAAGGGAAGATACGGAGAGGATGGAACCAGACTCCTCAGACACAGCGCAAGCTGCAACATGGGCAATTCCAGTTAGGACCTGTAATTTCGCACATAGAATCACAAACTAGTTTGGGTTAGAAGGGACCTTAAAGCTCACCAACTTTCAAGCCCCCCACCACAGGCAGGCAGACCTTCCACTAGGCCAGGTTTCTCAAAGCCCCATCCAGCCTGGCCTTGAGCTCTAAGAAATGAAGCAAGAACTAAACAAAAATGATGCTGGAATATCTATTCATGGATGAAAAATGCATCTGTAATATTTTTCTAAAAATGTAATTCCAAACCTGAAAATGAAAAGGAGGTACGTGCCGAGATGTGAAAACTCCTCCTCGTGATTACAGCCCCCACCCTGTAAACACCCAGGCTCTACGGACACCTCTGTCCATCATCATGTAAGAACATATTGTCCAGCACAGAACCTCACTGGAGCCATACATGGAAGATTCCCTAGATTCTTAAATTTCTGCACCCTCTGCCCCCAAAACATATACAGAGCAACTGGTTTTAGTGTTAATCCCATTACTAGCTTGGAATTATTTCCTACATTAAGTGATTTTATTTTAATTGCAACCTTTCTGTTCATTATTCAATCAGGTTAGACAGGGCTTAGAACAACCTGGTCTAGTGGAAGGTGTCACTGCCCGTGGCAGGGGGTTGGAATTGATGGAGCTTTAAGGCTCCTTCCAACCCAAACAAGTCTGGGATTCTCTAATGGGGAAAAAAAAAAAAGTCCATTCTTAATAGGTAAATTGTTATGCAGCTTTTTTTCCCACCCCCAATTTTTACTTTTTCTCTCTCTCTGGCCTCTCTTCCCCCCCCTGGACTGAAAGCAAAACCCTTTAGCATTATAACAGGGTATTCTTATATGTCATTAAAGATATGACAAAGCAATGAACTGGAAAAATTGTCACAAAACATAGAAAAAGACAGTTCTCCTCCAGTTTCCAGACCAGAGAGGCCTGGATGAGTATTTCAGCCAAACTTCTAAATGGTTTGAGGTTTGTCCTTTCCTCTTTAATACTATGGCCTGAAGGCACAAAGAAATAAGTAGGAGAGCATAGTATTCAGAGAATACTGCTCTCTTCAGAGAAAAGCAGTATTAAGGTATGAAAGCACATTCACTTGTTATTCTCAACAATTCCAACAAACAGAAAATTAAAACCACAGAGCCCCACACTTTCAGCTTTCTGGAACATCTCTGGCCACTGAGTTTCTGAGCCAAGTAATTAAGATTTAGTTAGTATTGCACGAGAAGGTAAATACAAATAATCTGTGACATGGGAAGAGGACTACGGCACAAGGGACTTGCAGCCAGGCACATGTGCATGCTGGCATCCTTCAGATCCTGCTTCCTGGGCCTCGCAGTCCTACTAGCTCGCTGTATTATCTCCCTCATCACTATTCCCCTTAGCTGCTGTCTCCGTTCCTTTGTTTCTGTAAGCTTTTACAGCAGTGTCTACGAGTTAGTCTGGAATCATGACTTCAGAAGCAGCTTGACAGGCATTCAAAGAACCAGAATTTATTACACCATCATTTTGCTGCCAAGGAACATGCTGCAAAGAATGCAACAACACTGCACATGCGTGTTACATGTGGCTTAGTCTAGAACACCTAGTCCCCTGTGAATGGCATCCTCTACGTTAAAATAGATCTATTCCATTACCAAATACCTGTGTAAATAAATATACAATTTGTTTTCTTAATTTACTAAGTCTTTTTTTATAGGATGTTCAAGTGGCTTTTTGAAGACCTCATCTGGATGCAAAAGAACCTCAGGAAATATAGGTAACCTTTAAAATACTTTGGAATGAGTTTTGTCAAAACTAATTTATAGTAATGTCCTTACATTCAATGGGAAAACAACTTACCAAATCTTGATGTAGCTCTCAACTTCAGTGGATTAACTTGACCCGAGTGAAATGGAACTCTATATTTAAGCTTTAGTTAAAAATCACTAGATACAGAGAAGACTTCTCAGGTGACCTCTTTCTTTTTTCCTGTGCATGTACAATTTGTGACAACGGAAGACACAGCTGACATGACAGTGCCAGGAGTACAATAGGATGAGAGCACTGGGTAGCAGAAATTCCTCTTCTGACATCACATTCAGGCATTTAAAAAATAAATTTGAGATGAAAATGTGTTTATGTTTGACCTTAATCCCATTTATATGACAAATCAGCGCAACATCCAATTTTTTTCGCCATCCTTTTAAACTATTTATTCAATGGTTCTGTTTTCGCCCCTCCACCCTCTCTTCCAAAACCCACACAAAGTGTGAAATACAAGATTATTTAACTAGAGAATTCATACTGGGTATATACAATTATGTATCACTTTTTTTATCCGGCAGTAATGCATATCTGCCAGAATGACTAAGTCTTTGTCTCTCAAAGTTTGGTACCCACAGCAGCAGAGGAGTTAAAAATCAGCACAAGAGAGAAGGGTCTGATGGTGTGCCAATGTACAATGGAAGAGAATTCAATAACAAGCTGCTGAGACAGTGGGCTTTTATCAGACACATTCAGAAGTGGTGGTGGCTACACATCAATGCTGGACCAGAGTGTGTTACTGCAGAGTGCAACTGAGTGTTTTCCCCACAGGCAATACACTATTATTGACTCCCCCCATTAACATGTAGGGTGGATATACATTTATTGAAGGTTCTAATGGAAGGCTGAGGGACTCCTATCCTGAGGCCAGAGCAGAAAGACAGCCTATCACTTCATGTAATGGTAGCCCATGTGTGACAGACCTGACCTACATTTCCCCCCTTTCTTTCTCACAACAGCCTGTCACTGTTTTAAGAAGCTATTTTCTGAGAGGTATAAAAAGAAATGCACGCTAGAGCTGCCTACTTAATGTGTTATATCTGAATATTATTTATAAACCTGCTTTAAAAGACTGGTTTAGACTACAGATTAATTATGAAAGCTACTAAAACACACACACGACTGAAAAGAATATGCCTTTAATGACTCTCAAGTGCTTACAAACACACATTAAATACTAGGTATAAAAGGATTAATACCTGTATCTAAGATACTGCAACAAAATGTAAGATAAGACTTAAAATTAAGGTCACTTAATGAAGCTGCCTTAAAACAGAAAGGGCTAAGGTCTGTAATTAGTATAAATTTCATGTTTGTTCAAATTATTAGGAATAACGCCACCTAATGTTTTGTTGGAAGTAATTCAGTGTTTTCACTAACTAATGTATGTGCAGCAAATTTGAAAGTAGGACAACAGTGAAAGACACATTTGGCTCAGCAATAAACAGCATTTTAAAATACCATCTAACTACCACTCTCAGACCCTGCTTTTTTAAAGAGCGGCTGCCACTACCGCATTCCTTGGCAGGGACCTACCACGCTGCTGCAGGTCATACTCTTTTTTTGTCTCTTCGTTCCCTAGAATTTTCCACGCTTGATCGATTTCGATGAACCTCTGCATGCGCTCCTCCACTTCTCCTGCTGGCACATCTGCCTCCTGCTTGTCTGGATGATACTGCCCATCACACAAACAAACAGATAAAAAAAAAAGTTGAGGGGAGCGGAAGTGAGGAGGGTGGAAGAGGAGCAATCAATAATTCATTTGATATTCAGTTAAAAGGACAGAGAAAAGGAGAAGGTCTGAGGTAAGATGCCAAAGGAAGGGAGACAACGATGCTGGGCACAAGAGAAAACTGCCAATTTAATTAGACCACTGAAATGGCAACAAAACACCAGTGGCACAAATGTCACCATGCGCGCTGATGGCATTTTCTGGGTAATTTGCTGATGGAATCATTGGTCTTATGGACAATTTACCTAGAGAGAATGACTACCACAAGCAGAAATAGGTACATGCAGAGGAGCATGACACAGGAACGAGAGGAGGTACTGTAGGTGCTAGCAGCTCTCTGAGTATTACACACAGATGATTCAAACAATACCACCAATGTTTAGTTAAGGCTATCACAGGTAGACTGAATGCTGCATCGCATGTGCCTAGCATTTTTTAAAAAATATTATTTAAGTAGTAAAGAGAATCTACATGATCAGATATGATACCACATGCAATCCTGGTTTTGAAAATATGCCTCAACATCTTTAATTTCTTCCAGTTCAGTGAATCAATAGCCCTTCCAAATATTTAAAGTCATGGATCACTGGCTACAAAATTCTGTCATTTTAGTTAAGAAATGGTTATTCAAGGACATGACTGCAAGAAATCCAACGTTAAATGGCAATAATAATTAAAATAGTATCACATTTTCTCTACCATTCATTCTAAATGGAGCATTCCAACTCCTTTGGCTCAAATGCCTATTGAAAAGGAACCCTCAAAGCTCTACCATCTTCCTGTGGCTTTAACTCATCTCCAATAAACTTTTTTTTTTTTGATATTTTTAAATTGCGCAGTCTAACTGATGGATCAACAGGAAACAGCATTTAAGATGAGAAAGTTGCAATATAATCAGACCTATCACCTGTTAATTCTGTTATGAACCTTGATATCCCTTATTCCAGAGCTTTAACGTCTGCCCTTTCTACCAACATCAGATGCACTAAAACGCACAGCAGATTTCAATCCCTCTGTTTTAGTTTATAATTAATTTTGGAAAAGAAAGAAAACAATACTAGTATCATGTCTGCTTTACAAAATCCAAAATTTAAAAGGGCCACTTCTACTGGAGTCTGTTTCCTCTCTGTAGTGTGTATCTGTCATTTGCTGATGGGTATTTATGGTCCCTTCCAACTCAAACTTTTGTAGGATTCTAGGATAAATCCCATGTGTAACAACAAGAGGATGTACATAAGAGCAAAATATCAAGTTTTAACCTCAAGTTTTTCCACAGGTATTTTACCAGATACATAGATGAATGAACCTGCAACCTCAACTATGAGGTCTGTACACAAATGTCTATTTTTGTTCCACTGTATGAGAGAGCACACTTGAAGAATACTGTGTCAATTTCTTGAATAACACAGGAAATTCATTCTTACTCAGATTTACTAGTTGGCTTTTACCTTCTTTCCTGTCGATTTAGGAAATTTAATATTTGCAGCACATGCAATTTTTACATTTGAAAGACTGGCAATTTCATGTGACTCATAACTAGACTGTTGGGGATCTAATTAAAATCTGTGCCCATTTTGGTCTCCTTGCTTTTTAAGATAATTTACTGCTTTCTCTGTTGGGCTTGTTCCTTTACTACCATCTGATGCTTTCAGCAGTCTACATCTACACTAAGAAAAAGCCCCAAACCTCTGCTCTTTCACTGTAATCTTTTTCATACCCTTCTCCATCTGGGACAATGAACAACATGTCCTTGCTTCAGCTCTTTTAGGCCTTGCTCAGCCTGCTGAGACACCAACCACAGGACACGCTACCAAAGTGTCAACCAGCTAATAGCTGATGTTCAGAGAGCACTGTGATGTCCTCCATCAATACTTTAGACATTAATCAATCAATACTCTTTTTTGGTATCTTCCCCTACTCTTTGTTACTGTATACTTGCTTCTGATCTCCTCCCTCTCCATCGGAGCTGCCTCAACAGAGCCAAGTGTTTGGATTTGTACTGAGGGAGGTGAAATATGATGCATGTTTCTGATCTCCTCTTTTCCCATTCAGCCTTATTTCAGGGTTAATCTCTGCTGCAACCATGCGCAAGTTCTGTAATGAAAACAGACAAGCCTGTTTTCTACTCGACCTATCTTCTTCTACTCAAACTGAACTATTGTTAATCTCTCCCTCTGTGCATCCAGTTATAAGTTCTTCCTCAAAATGTTAGAGCCACCCAATGTCTCCTGCAATATCACTTCTCAAAACCTGTGCAAATTATCTTTGTGTCACTCATACCTGCCACCTGAGCACTATTTTCAGCTCTATTAGTGCACTTAGGAACTACCTATATATTTCTGGCTGCATAAACATAGTGTTTTTAAAAAGCGATACTTTCATAAAGATAGCTTTTCACTGAGCACACATCCTGATTTTTGAACACAGCAATAATTTTTACTAATGTTACTACTTAACAGCCTTTTATAAAAACAGTAAAGGATATTCTCCTGAGCCTGACAGAGGGAGGGTAAAAGGAAGAAGGTTAGAGATGTCTTCCCAGTATAGTTTTCCTTTTTTTTTTTACCTCTAGTAGAAGTAATTTTCTAACTTATTGCCATACTAAAGACTGTCAGGAATTCTATCAGTTTATAGCAGATGATGCTTTGTAGTTACTGTGAGCATTAAAAAATAGTCCAAAGCTCAAATGAAAAACAAACTTCAAACACTGTCTGTTGGAGATCTGGTGAATTTTTTTAGTGCTGTAGGAAAACAAACTTAACCTGATGCCCTTTTCAATTACAGTATCAGTACCATGCCTTTCTAAAACAACTGTATTTAGCTGTCTTATTTTTAATATGCATCAGACTGTACTTATCACCTGGCAAATATACTCTAAAACACAGATACATGTTCAGTTCATAGTTGTGTAAGTATCATGGAACACCTTAGTTTAACTAAATTAATTGTATTTCATTATTCTCATACATTGCCTTTGATACCTACTACAGAATAAAGAGCAAGCAAGTGAGCAAACCTTTTTGGTCTTGGGAAGAATACAGTGTTTATATTGTTATGTTCACCAAATAAAGCATGGACCCTGAAAACTACTTGAGTTCCATCATGTATTTGATGTATACAGTCATAATTTTATTTATGCAGCGTACCACACATGGCTTTCACCCACAGGGTTTGTGTAAGAATTTGGAACACACTGTAGCACATTCAACTGCTGTATTTTTTTATTTTTACCTACTTTGTGCTCCATGAAGTTTGGACCCTGCAAAATTAACCCCTGGACTTTAATCCCTGAAAATTAGTAAAGACCTTTTGGTCAATAACTGTAATGGTATTATGTCTCAATAACCATACTAACAGATCTTAAGAACTCTCATATCACAAGATGAGACACTACCAGGTCCCTATCCTCCTAACACTTGTACGAGTTGCTGAACTTTATGCGATAAATGTAATAGGGTTGATTGACTTTAATCAAATTCAAATGAGCAAGCAGAAAACGTTGAGTTAAATCAATTTAATGTACATTTCTTATTGACGCTCATGAAGTTATTTTTCAAAAGGAATTTACAGCACCAAATGAGAATCAACTTAATTCGACTTATTGGAAATGAAGGAGTGAAGCACACAGGCATAGATAAGTTTTACACTAAATTTGCAGTCTCTTGCTAAACTGTGGAATACATGGTAAATAAACCACTTAATATAGTCAAACTTTTACTCATAACTACTTTTCCACATCACAAATTGAAAAGGCTGATTATTTAAAAAAGGTTCAGAAAGTACTATTCCTTCTCATTTATTACTTAATACATCATCATGGTTATTTTGCCTTGTGTATAAGGGATATTCATTTCAAAAACAAAAGATGCTCCACATGCCCAATTCCATTCATCAAAACAGGTGGCTTTATTTTCTATGAAAACTGCTACTTCCAAGTATTTATGAGAAGTGCTATCCTTTACTACTGTGTATTGCACAGATAACTAAAGAATTCCCCCTCCCCCTAAAATGACACAATTTTCAAGTAAGCATGTTTAAAATGTAAATATTCTAATTTTTCCTGACTGAGGAAAATTAAGTAGATCAGCTCTATCTTCCCCATTTTTTTCCCTTTTTTTTTTCCTCCCCAAGATTAAAGTAAGGACTACTCTCCACTTTTCACAGCTTTATCTTTCCTAATTTCCCACATTTCATGCGAAGCTGTCGAACAGTAGGAGGAATCCTAAGCAGCAAATAAAAAGTAATATAAAAAGGATGAACCAGATGTGGCTGCATTAAAACTTGACCTTCTCTCCCAAGACAATAATTTCAAGGAAATATTTTCAGGGGGTTTTATTCTTATTATACAAACAAAAACAACCCTAAAAGGTGTATGTTTTGGGTTGGTTTTTTTTTTTGTTTTTTTTTTTTTTTTTTTTTGATAAGGGAAACCACTATTAAGGTTCTAAAAAGTCAAAAGTAAAGACCGACACAGGACAATGATGAAACCACTAGAGTTGAATAAAAAGCGAGACTATTCTGGACTTATCATCATGAGTTATAGAGAAACCACTAAGCACCTGTACTACCACGTTATAGCACAATAAATTTCTAAACTATCAGATTTTATTAAAGATTTTAACTCTGAAATTATCTACAGTCTCCTGGAATCACCTTGCTAAATTAAACTGACAAGTTGAGACAACTCTTGAATTCCTGCTTTATTTCAATAGGGGATGCGTGCCTATATTTGACTAAGAGACATTTAAAGCTAGAGATGTGCCCTGAATTCCTGAATAAATCAAGTGGTTTTTAACAGGGGATTACTTTACTTACATGCATTTAAGTACTTGTGCCTTTGTAGGAACTACATCTAATGACTAAATCTAAGCTGTAAATAAGAGTCAGTGATAGAATACTAACATCTAAAATTTACAATTAACTTAGTACCTCTTAGCATCCTTCTCCCTTTCTCCATGTTAGACATACAGTATTAGCTATGACAGTCTTATAGCCTGACAGTATTTGTTTCATGTAATGCAACTAGAACTAAGATTTCCAGCCAAGTGTGGATAATCTTTTTACTTTTCTTTTTATCCCAGCAAAAGTAACAGGAAGCCAGTTTTCATGACCTGCACTACAACTACTGTAGCTCCTGGAATTTGTAAAAAGAATATGTTCAAAAATATGCAGTAGTGAAAGACACTCTGTAACAGTCAGGGAAGAGAAATTCAACCCAAACTTTACAAATAGAGCACTGCTCCATGTCAGCTGAAGCTACCACTGTGATGAACGACAGAAATTAAAATCACAAACAGAAGAGGTAATGTCACGAAATTGGTATGCAAAGGATTGGCTGGATTAACACTGCAAAAGCGGAAGTCACCATGGATAAGCATTGGATAGTATGAGATTAACAGCAGTACTCAGCAATAACATCCCTTCCCACTAATAGAGTTTATGAATGACAGCAAGTGGACACCAGAATTGGATACTCCATTGCTCAGAACAGAACGAGAGGGGGGAAACACTGGAAGCAGTTGGAGGAAGAGAGAAGCCCAAGCTGTTGTTTCCAAATAACTTTGCCAGACTCATGGCTGGGAATCCAGCAGAATGAGACTGCCTCACTGGAACTGCACACACTTTTGAAGAAATCACATTATCAGTATTTGAGAGCTTCCATCTATTTATTCTTGTATCAAAAGCTCCACAGTGAAGAGGCAATGTATTCAAATGTCAGATTCAGAATTCTCTCTCAGAGTCAATATATGACACTTTAGTTAATAAGTCTATTATTAACTCCACATTATAAGTTAAAACTCTGACAAAGATAAAATAGGTACAAACAAGCAGAACAGAAATCCTAACACAAACAGGCTTGGTTTATCAAAGTTTAGCAACAAACAAATGTGTTGCACTAAGATAAAAAAAATGTATAAATCATCACCAGTATGTCCCTTGTAACATAACGAACAAAACAAAATGCAGGCGTTAACATGAACACAAAAACTATGTTTAAAAAACATTTCTCATGCTATATATAACATTATCATCATACATTAGCCACTGTAATTGTTATCTACAGGTTAAGCTAACAAGGTCAGGACAAAACCTGTCAAGTGTTCTCATCTGACAGAAGTATTCATAGGTCCATGCAAATTTGGATGTAGACTACAGAGCTCATCATAAGACTTCACATCATATTAAAAAGAAACTGCAAGACAGTCAACATTAAGGAGAAAAATATTAACCAGCTATTTCCTATTTACTTTTTGATTATAGTCTGTATTCTTGTTACATTTCCCTGCCTTTGGAAAAAAAAATAGTCTAATTAAGTTTAATGCCAGGCTGTTTTTAGAAGGGAAGTCCTTTGCCCCAGCTTACAATATAAGTAGTAAACCCAGTTTTTACTGTGACTTGCCAATAAATCTCACCCCCTGACATAGTGTCTGTTCATACTCAAGTTTTTGGCTGCTCTGCCACAAATGCCAACAAAGGGACCAATTAATGAAAACTTTCTTGATACATTCCCAGTGGATGAATGTCCGCCTTGCAGAAGGTACCTTGACAACATTCATCTTGCATAGGCCAAATGGTTGCTCTGTGGTAGCAATTAAGACACCACCAGTCTTGGCTAGATTTAAACCAACAACCAAATCTGTGTAGATCTGACCAAATGCTCATAGAAAGCTGGAGAAATTAACTGCTAAACAAGGGCTGGACTGGGTCATATAATTGCATCAATTTCTCTAGATATCTACAGTCCACATGGACATATTGTTTTAGAAAGAAATTGCAACTCTTAAAACAAGATCCCTTAATCTGGCCACATAAACACAATGTTTAAGCCATGACTATAAATATCCAAATCAATGACCCTTTTAAATAATTTCAAGAATCAAAATAACATTGGTAGGCTGACATTCTCTGTACTCATTTTTTTTTTTCTCTCTCCACAAAAAGCCAGTGTTCAGTCTTCAAATTGCAATAGCTTTGGAATCAAATTTGGACAGTTAAGCTTAGTGCAGCATCCCTCCTCTTTCTAAAATTACATCTGGAAATAGAAGAGTTTTGTTGCTTTGATCCACAAGTGCAAGTCTCCTAAGGCAGATCGTGAACGAGAGCCTAGTGTGATGGCTAGTGGAAAAACTTTGCCTCCACTGCAAAGCTCATGCAGACTCTGGGTGTTAGACAAAGGATCCCTTCCTGAAATCTCTGTCCTTGGGGCAATTTAAAGTGGGGCTGGGTGATGCCCCAGACCTCATGCTCATTACCACGAAACTAGGCTCTCTGCTTCTATTGGTCTCAGGGCTCAATAAAGTGAAGTTTAGAACTATCCAAGATATTAAACTTGCATAAATACTACAGATAAGCTTAACATGGTATAGGAGAGTGGTTCCCCTCACCACCCCACACTCCCACAAAATTTCACGTTTCCAGTTCTATACTATGTCATTTTAAGGCTTGTAGCAATATTTTAAATCAAATGATGAGGCATGAACTGAAAGTTCCAAATCAGTTGATAAGAGCACCAAAATCCCTGCCCATGGCGGGGGGGTTGGAACTCGATGATCTTGAGGTCCTTTCCAGCCCTTACTATTCTGTGATTCTGTGTGATTCTGTGAATAGTTTCTCTGCTAGACACAGACAAAAAAGGAACCATGTAACTCCAGGACCTACAGAATTACATTTAAACTTAATACTTTGTCTAATTTTACATACATTGTCACACCAAATACTTTAAGTTACAAATCACTATCAGCATGTAATAGAATTAACACACGTATTTGGTATTACCTACGCTGTGTATATCACAGCTATATTTGAGCAATCAAGCACACTGACTCCAAATGATCATTTACTGTGGTTACAGCAGGATACATAGATTAGAATCTATTCAGACTAGCTGTTATCCTTTAGGTCTGAACTCTGTTTTCTTGCAAAATCCATTCTGTGATGGATTTAAATCAGAACACAGACTGAATTATTAAACTGTTTATTAAACTGGAATTTGAATTTTGGGATAACTAAGTTTAAGACAAGCACATGTTTTAGCCACTGGTGCTGGTAGAGAAACAAGGAGACCAACGTGCACTTGGCCCCCACCCTGTGGCATTCACTGAAAGGTCACAGAACGAAGCCATTTTCCATCTTCCCCTGCTGAAATTACTGCATTAGGGCAGGATGAAAGAAAAACCTACTTCAGTCTTGTACAAAAACTAAAGTTGTTTATTCAATACAAGTATTTTAGAACAGGGAGCAGCTTCTTGCAATAAAACAAAGAAGCTTAAACTGCAGCAAAAAATGAATTCATTTTGAAAACAACATTTGTTTAAAACACAAACATTAAACTTCTATCATGGGAGAAGGGAGAATTTATGAATAAAATTCAGAATTAATTACCAATATATTTATACAAATGAATGGAAGAAAACTAATTACCAGTAACTATATAATTCTGGCAGTACTATCTCACTAGACTCAAAGTGCTACCTCAATCCAAAATGACTTAATTTTCAACTGAAGAACTATTGCAAGCTAACACGTAATAGCAAGCCAGTTAGGGTGGATCCTTAAAGCATTGTGGTGCTGCTACCTACTTGTAGAATGATTTTGCTTGCCATTTTGTCATATGAGGCATCAGGAAATCAACCAGGAAATGTTACTGCCCTAGTATTTCTTTCATTCTACTCCAAAAAGCAGGAAAAACTACACAGTTTTAGTTTTTATAAACTATTCCATCTGCTTCCATAACTTGCAGATCAGCTCTTACATAAGAAAAGACCTAAGCAAACAAAAGGCTACATGACTTTTAAGAGCAAGACTTGAACAAAACACAGGCTTGATACTTTCACACATACTCCTAATAGAAGTTATTAGGTATTCCCAGCTTTCCCCAATTATACAAATAGAAAGCGCAGTTTCTCAGCAATGAGGATTTCTTTCACCAGAACTATGACAAAATATTAATTTTTAGCTTTTCCACAGGCCTACTTTTCATACAAAGGTCTTGTATAGGAAACACCCTGAAGCAACATTACACTCTGGGCTCTATAGCCTACATGGTTCATCAGGTACTAATTAGATCATGTGTTCTGTCAACACTTCCTTGCTGCTCTTCTATTAATTGATCATCCTGCCCAATTAATACAATGCAACACCAGTTCCAAACTCCTTAAGATCCTTTACCTGTGAGAAACAAGATGAAGGGAAAACACCTCCAAAAGGGTCGCAAGGTAACCACACTTTTGTTAAAGATCTGGAACAACAGTAACACTG
The DNA here is from genome assembly GCA_039720435.1 of Amazona ochrocephala. Taxonomy (NCBI): domain Eukaryota; kingdom Metazoa; phylum Chordata; class Aves; order Psittaciformes; family Psittacidae; genus Amazona; species Amazona ochrocephala. The sequence goes on along the minus strand of CM077882.1, from coordinate 7,186,779 downwards.
CTATGCTGAAAGGTTAATAATGTTCCTACCAACATTCTCTTGAGCCCAAGTTTGTCTTTTATTTAAGGAAAAAAAAATAAAATAAAATTGTAAGCACAATCAGAAGAACACACTTCATCTAACAGGCGCTATTAAATTTAAAAATGGTAACAGCTTGTGAGAATGGCTGCAAAACTGAACTCACTTAGCCATTAACAGCATATTTCTCATCAGAATATTTGCACTTAACATCATCACTGATACCATGTATCAGAAAAGTAGCAAATATTGTGCAGAAACTACATTATTCTAATCCCACCTATGCATTCAAGAGTCCAAACAGCTGCCCTTAGTCACATATGTTCAGAACAACCATAAATCAGCATTTTATGAAAGCTATAAGAAATAAAATACATGTTTTCTCCATTTATTAAACCGCACTAAAGACTGCAGAAGCCAAAAAACCCCAACGACAAAGCAGCTACCAAATACAACACACCACTGCCACCTAATGCTTACTGGAAGGTTACATCAAAACCATGTCACTGTTTCTCTGCACCACACTAGCATGATGAAAAACAGAGATCAAAGCAAATAGAGTTTATTACTGCTTTTAAATATTTGCTTCCATCTCTTCCCCTACAGGCTTTATAAATTGAACTGAACTGATCATATCCTTTCTTATACACAAACACTGTAACAGGCAAGATTGGTTAAATAAGTGACTTATATTTCATCTGCAAAAATATCAGGAATGTAATACAGGAACTTCATTAGGATACTCCCATAAAGTAGTGAGTACATCCACTAGACCAGGTTCCACACTCGTTTACATTTTTGTAAGCAATCCCCTCTTAAGTAAATGGCACAACTCACTATAGAAAAGCTTCAGGAGAAGTACTTGGGAAGGGGGAGAAGAGGAGGAAGAGACAAAAGGAAAGGGAAAAAAACAGAAAAGGAGAAGAGACAAGAAAAAAGAGAGAGGTGTGGTCTCCTGTTAAACCAGCACAAGCCAAAATTACTTGGAAGGTGCTTTGTGTATTTCAGTGATTTTGCAAAGCACTCTCTCTGAAATGTGAAACTTGTTCACTTCCACGAAAAGAATGATTCCAGGTCTTAAACTTGCCTTCCTAGGCCACAATGAATCTTTTCAACACGTTCACTCAGTTGCCGGAAGTTATGGAAGTAGCCTGCTTTTTCCACTTGCAGAGAGGAGAAATAGAAAGTGAAGAGTTCCTTGTGACACTCAATCTTTTCATATAGAGATTTAAACTCCCACAAAGGATGCCTATCCAAAGACAGCTGGACAAAAGAGCAAGGAATTTATCTTCTTGATTCATTACTTCAATCCATCCCTTCTTCCTTTTTTCCCCAAGCATGAACAATCTTTAAGCTTTTTAACAACTTTAGCCTTCTCCTACCTGATCTTGTTATCTGCTTTGATACTGATTCCAGCCTCCACTGTCCATCTCCAGGATGACTCTTATTCATAGGAGATGTTCCTCATTTGAGGAAAAATAAAAGACAGAAGTTTGATTTTCCCTGTAATCTCTTCTACCTTATTTGTGACATTTTTCCAGTGTTGCTCAGTGATGAACTAGCTGTGTCCATTCTTGTCCCTTTTTCCTCCTTACAATCTGCCATAATCAGAAATCGTTATGCAAGTATCAATCTGAACTTCCCACATACATTCAACGGCTTCCATGTTTTATGCACATTATGAATCCTTTCCATACCTTCAGGCCAGAGAAACACTGCTATACACAACATCCAGCACAGCAGACCTCCAACTTCACTTGAGACAAGAACCGTCAGAATATAAGTATTTCAGATATTACTGCTGCTGTAGCTGCTTAAGGAAATGTGTGCTGTGACTCAAAGCATTTTGCAGCGAAGCATCATCAAGACAGCACATAGGAGAAAAAAGGAATTTGTCAGTACCGTGTTAGTTATCCATCACCCAGTGAATAATTTTAACACCCCACAGACAACCCAACTTGCTTTCTTTTTAAAAGCAGCCAGGATTAAAAAAAAAATAAAATAAAAAAAGTTAGGATTAAAGATCAAATGCCCACAGCAACAGGCAGCAGTTATGCAGACCGCATTACTGGCATTCACTAATACCCACACAGCAAAAACACAGAGGATGATACTAGCAATCCAATGCTGCAAATTCTTGTAAATTACTGGAGTCCTTTAAAGTGCAATTAAAAATAATCGTAGAATAAATCACACTGTCACAAACGCATTAATTTGCATCTTGGATTTTATTTTTTTTTAATCTTGCTTAAACATACATTAAGCTTTCTCAGCCTTCTCCAACTAAGCCAGTAACTTCACCACAACATCATCTTTCAAATTTTAATCATGTAGGCTGATAGCCTTATTTCTGACCAGGGTTTTTAATGGTTCTATTATTCACTAGAAAATCATAATCTTTTGTAAAGTTGGGCATGAATCTGAGATGAGAGCCATGTGAAAAATCTGAGAGCTACTTTTCCTCCTCTATACCTGGCATCTGCTGACAAAATCCCCATTTTTTGCATACTTGTTTTGTATACTTAACTGCAGCAGCAGGATTGACACTGTAATTGTGACTATTCCTCTGCATCAGTAAATTTCAACTTCTACAGAAACAGTCACTTTCAATTTGAAAACTTTCTCAAGGTAAGAGAGATAACCTACTGCATTGGCAAGGGAAATGGCCTATGCAGCAGCAATTACTAGTCCATCTTACAGAAACCTAAGTAAGGACCTCTTAGTCCTTTCACCCCCTCTTCCTTGGTCTCTGGAAAGACTGAACCCCATTAGACTGAGGAGTCCAACAGAACAGCAAGTAATTACCTCATATAACTGTCATATTATATATTCACACTTCTCATTCTTTTCAGCTTCTTACAAACTTAATGCTGAACTGAAATGTAAAAGTTTCCATTTCCAGTGATAAAAGAAAATCAACTGTTGTATAAATAGAAGCAAAGATTAATTTGGCTAATGGAGGCATGAAAAAAAAGGACAGAAAACAGAACCTCTGGTTACCCAGAAAGTATATCTTTAGAAACAGCTTCTCTTTGACTTTCTTCTGCTTCTGTGGCTCTTTATTTTCCTACGAAGATCCACCCAAGAGCCTCAGAAGCTACTTTAGAAAGCCTTTTGGAAGCTACATTATACAGCAGAAAATAAAGCAGAAAAAAAAAATAACCACTACCAAATACTAGCAAAGGAAAGAAGGAAAGAAATCAAACATTTTAAAACTTCTAGGAACATATAGGTAAAAACAAAAGTACAAAGGGAATTTTAAATGTCTGGCCCCTGTGCTCACCATTTACACTGTTAAATGTCACATCAGATGACATTCCATTGTTTAGACATTAGTGGCCCTATTCATACAGTAATTCCAGTCACACAAATGGTTAGGAAACTAGTTTAGACAAATGCTACTTCTGCCAGAACACAAACCCCAGAATCCCATTTCGTAATACAAAAAAAAAAAACAAACCCAAACAAACACAAAAACCAACCACAGCAATCACGATTGCATAAACAACTGAAAAACCGGTGGATAAAGAAAAACCCATAGGATGCTACTTCCTGGCTGAGTAATGTCTGGCAAAAGGTCAGGGCCAGGCAGCTAGGGGCAGAAGTCTTCAGCTGGCACCATGACTTGCAAGATAAATAACTTTCTGCAGGCTAAGGAAGTCAACTACTTTGATAGCCCACAACTTCCTAAGAGCTGCTGAGCACAAAGCACAGTTTTTTTTGTCAACCCTCATCCCCGCCATAGACTGTCACCAAACCAGCATTCCAAATCAAAGCATACCCTTAATTTTCGAATTCATTTGGAATACCTGAAAACAAGCAGACACTTACAATGGGTCAGATTTAAGGAAAGCCAAATAATCAAAAGTCCCTAAGACACTTCAGCTGCAGAAGTCACTGTTCGAAGCAGGCCTTGAGGAACAGAAGACGTCTTTTAAAAGATCACTCATTAGCAACTGTTACTGTAACACTTGTATGACCCTTAAAGTTGCAAGTGGTTTTGATCTTTATTTTTTGGTTTTCTTTAAGTTATTTATTTCAGCTTTCCCTACATTTAGGAGCAGTACAGAATCTCTGCAGTAGTTGAAGCCATTCATGATCTCAACACTTCAGGCCACAGTCAAATTATAACTTCTAAAATGGAAAAGAAAAGTGAAATATTAACAGATTTTATCATGCAGTATAGAAAATATTTTGGTGTGGAACCCAGAAAGAAATCACCTACTTTTTATGAGGCCGCTTAATTTGAGAGATCCGTTAGTAAACACATTAACACAGTATCCAAATAAAAACAGAAGCACCACAGCCTGTTGCACAGACAATACTTTGCTACCTTCGGCAATGCCAGACAAGTTTAAAGCATCTTGAGAGGTTTTAACCCTTAAAATCAGAGGCCATGAAGTATGCCATGACTATGGCACAAAGAATCCATTTCATGGATATCACAACAGAAACAAACAAACAAACCCCAACAGAAAAAAAAAAAACAACACAAAAAAACGAAGCCACCAAAAAAAAAAAAACCCACAACAAAAAATAACAAATAAAACCCCCAAACAGACAAAACATAACACCATCCAAAACCAAACAAACCAAACAATCATGCCATCATTCAGTTACTCCACAATTTCATAGCTGTAGTGGCAAAACAATTGCAAACATAACCCACAGAATCACATAAACTTTGTATCTAGTTTGGACTAGATTTAATCACACTAATGGCTTAAATCTTGTGTTAATCTAACTTCTAACTTGAGGTTGGTCAAAGTTGGCACACATAATATTACCCCCCAGTTTCAAGAAGGGGAAAAAAGATGAGCTGGGGAACTACAGACCAGTCAGTCTCACCTCTGTGCCTGGCAAAATCTTGCAGCAGATTCTCCTGGAAGGCATGCTGAGGCACATGAAAACCAACAAGGTGCTTGGGGACAGCCAGCATGGCTTCACTAAGGGGAAATCCTGCCTGACCACTTTGGTGGCCTTCTATGATGGGGCTACGGAACTGATGGACAGGGGCAGAGCGGTTGATGTCATCTACCTGGACTTGTGTAAAGCCTTTGACACTGTCTCACATGACATCCTTCTCTCTAAGTTGGAGAGACATCAATTTGATAGGTGGACCACTCGGTGGATAAAGAACTGGCTGGATGGCCTCACGCAAAGAGTTGTGCTCAGTGGCTCAGTGTCCAGCTGGAGACCAGTAACGAGTGGTGTCCCCCAGGGATCGGTGTTGGGACCGGTCTTGTTCAACATCTTTGTGGGTGACATGGACAGTGGGATTGAGTGCACCCTCAGCAAGTTTGCCAATGACACCAAGCTGTGTGGTTCGGTTGATAAGTTGGAGGGAAGGAATGCCATCCAGAGGGACCTTGACACGCTTGTGAGGTGGGCTGATGCCAACCTGATGAAGTTTAACCATGCCAAGTGCAAGGTGCTACACCTGGGTCAGAGCAATCCCAGGCACAGCTCCAGGTTGGGCAGAGAAGAGATTCAGAGCAGCCCTGTGGAGAAGGACTTGGGGGTGTAGGTCGATGAGAAAATGAACATGAGCTGGCAGTGTGCGCTTGCAGCCCAGAAAGCCAACCGTATCCTGGGCTGCATCAAAAGAAGCGTGACCAGCAGGTCGAGGGAGGTGATCCTGCCCCTCTACTCTGCTCTTGTGAGACCTCACTTGGAGTACTGTGTGCAGTTTTGGTGTCCTCAACATAAAAAGATCATGGAACTGTTGGAACAAGTGCAGAGGAGGGCCACGAGGATGATCAGGGGACTGGAGCACCTCCCTTATGAAGATAGGCTGAGAAAGTTGAGGCTGTTCAGCCTGGAGAAGAGAAGGCTGCGTGGAGACCTCATAGCAGCCTTCCAGTATCTGAAGGGGGCCTATAGGAATGCTGGGGAGGGACTCTTCATTAGGGACTGTAGTGACAGGACAAGGGGTAATGGGTTCAAACTTAAACAGGGGAAGTTTAGATTGGATATAAGGAAGAAATTCTTTACTGTAAGGGTGGTGAGGCACTGGAATGGGTTGCCCAAGAAAGTTGTGAATGCTCCATTGCTGGCGGTGTTCAAGTTCAGGTTGGACATAGCCTTGGGTGACATGGTTTAGTGGGAGGCGTCCCTGCCCATGGCAGGGGGACTGGAACTAGATAATCTTAAGGTCCTTTCCAACCCTAACTATTCTATGACTCTATAACTTCGACCATGTGCCCTCATTACCACTAAAAGGACATACAGATGACTGAAGGAAACCAGGAGACAACAGAATCTCTGCTCACTTAATAGAATTTATTACTGAGCTTTTTGCCATTGATATTTAATAAGCACTATATAAATGGTCTTAGCCTTTACAGCACTTCCCCATTTTAGGAAGGAATAGTTAAGAGATGTAAATGAAAAGGTAAAGTCATCACCTAGGACAGATCAGCAACTGTAGAGAAATAATCCAAGGTTTTCAACAATAGCAACATTTACAGAAGCCAGACACTGAGAGAATCTTACAAGCCCATCATTTGCATTGGTTTTCTGTAGCAGTAGGAACTAAAGCTGGATCACTGGCATGCCCTGACAGAAAGTAAGTACCTCTTAAAAGAAAAACTCTCATTCAGCCTCTCCTCAAACACATTATTAGTTACTATTTGATGTTATTCCAAGAAAAGAAAAATGTTTAGCTAAGATGCTGCTCAGAAAACTCATTAATCTTTACCTTTATTGGCCATGGTTATTCTTAGGTCGTAAATCCAAGCAACACAGACTGAATTTGTTTATTATTGTTAATTTATTGGGAAAAACAACAAATGGTCAGGTTTTAGGAATATCTAATTATTGACTTTCCAGCCTTAAAGCATTACTTTTAACATACTGGAAATTAAATGAAAGAGCTTATGCAAATGACTGGCAGACTGCAACAAAAAAGCTGAACTTCCTTACTGTAGTAAGGAAAGCTATCATCAAAGTATCCTATAAAACAGCCCTTCAGTTATAACAATCCGCTTCTGCATTTGTTCAGTTCAAATGAGCTCATGTCTGCTGAGCATCTGGGCTCAACAGGAGATGAGAAAACATTCATGGTGCACTGAGGCAAGGAAAAGATGGAGTGTGGGACAATTACATTGTTCAGATTGCGACTTTCTGACTTTAAAGTCCTTAGAGATGAAGGAAAGAAGGAATGTGGGAGTGTGTTGCTCTACAGATTTCCATAATAATTATGCTACGTATTTTAAACATGTCAAAATTACACAGATAATTTAAATGTAATATATATATAAAAATATATTAGTCTCCAAAATACTAAGTTTTACAGGTTACTGCATCATACTACAGTAATTATTCTATGATTCTATAAGCAAACTGGTCAAGTGTAAGGTGTCCCTGCCCATGCAGGGGGGCTGGAACTACATGATCTTATGCTCCTTTCCAACCCAAACTATCCCGTGATTCTATGATACGCCAGAATAAGAAGAACATTTACTTATACGAAAACAACATCCAAGTCTTTGTAGCTTCATTCTTTGCGCTTTATTTCATGTATTTTGCTACATTATTTTTATTTCAGACATCTCACTTTAGAAAAGAGATAAAAAGCACAATGTGCAATTTAAAACTTCAACGTGTCTTAAAAAGTGCTGAAAGAACACTTGCAAATATTAAGAAACATGTTTACAAAATTTAATAAGCTAGTATTTAAGATTTTATTTTTAATCAGAATTTAGATTTTATACTACCTCGGGACACAGTGAATATTTTTAAGTATGAAACATCTTTAATGAAAAGTGTACCAAAGACACTGTAGATTCCATTTTTAATAGTGTTACAATTCACAATTTGGATAACCAGTGCACAAAATATTCAGTCAATGGGCACCAAATTCCTTAGCAGAGCATAAATAACACTAAAGGCCAAGCACACAGAACCTGAATCTCACATTTCAATTGCCTGATGCCCATTCTGTTCTTATGTATGTACCTTAAAACTACAGGGGATGAAGTATCAGAAGCTGCTCATCATAACAAATAAGCTATGGACAATAACCCAGTAAATGAACAGATTAAATTTAGAAATACTTTTCCAGACATACTTTTCCAACTGGCTGAACTACCTGGATAACCAATGTATTACTTGCTGCCTTATTCTGTGATGCTATGGGTTGTCTCATATTCCATTTAACAGTTAAAAATAACTTGCTATAAGGATGTTCACACCATCTACTTGTTAAAATTCACCTACATCTTTATAAAAAAGTACACATTACAAAGTAATAAGAAGCGAGAGATTGCTCCAATATAAACCGAAATACGGTAGACACCACCCCCCCTAAAGGAATACTGTAGACTACATATCGTCCTATGGCCCTTTTTCCACTGTGATATCTTACTACATCCTTTTTCTCTTCACCTACATCCACAACCTCTCTTCCCCCCATGCCTTCTGCTAGTCAGGATATCCTTTCTCTGCTTGTTCTTATATAGGATATGTCTGGAGTACATCTTACAGCTGGTTGCTGACCAATCAGAGCAATAACTGGTTAATCACTGTATTTCATTTGATTGGCCAGGTGTCTAATTATGTGGAACACTCATTCCCATTGGTCACTTATCCTAATGAGAGCATGTAAGGCCCAAAAACCAACTGGGACCAGAGGCTTGCAACTTCACACAATTCCAGCTGAGTGAGCAGGAGCTTCATCTCAGACATGGCAGTCTGTATCTGCATGCAGCAGCACCACACATCTCCAGAACATCTGGCTTTTAAGGACCATCTTACATCAGAGAAATTTGTGACACTACTCAGACTGATAAAAGTTCTTGTTACAGCAACATAATCGTTGCCAGGCTAAATGCCTGTTCTTCAGACTTACTACCAAATATCGTATCTTCTGGTATAACAAATAAAAAACACTAAAAAAAAGCAGGCAAGTAAATCTAAAAGAAGTTCTCCTAGCTTAAACAGCAGCAGAAACATCAGCATGATTATGATCTGTCTCACGGAATCACAGAATGGTTAGGGTTGGAAAAGGCCTTAAGATCATCTAGTTCCAAGCCCCATATCTTATCAAGCTGTTTGAACTAGTGACTTCAGGAACACTGAGGTTCATTATGTACTACATAAACTAATGACCAATTTTTCAAGTCCCAACTGTGAAATATGCCCCTTTGTATTTTATTAGGGTCATAAGTAATAAATCGGATGTAGAAAACTGCTCAAACTAGACAGACTGTTAAAACAATAGCCCTCTACATTAAACCTAGTGACTTAACCTTTCTCTCTGTTGCAATTCTATTAACTTCACTCAAGCTACAATCAGGCTGCCCTGAACTTTTTCTGTTTATACAGTCAAGTGACAAAATCCATTTTCCACAAGTTAGCTGAAACTAGAATTAGCTAAGAATGACGATCTGCTGAATCTCTAACAGGTATGCTGCTACTCATCAACAAATAAACCCCCCAAAGGTGATTGAAAAGAAAAAGGAATATATACACTGCATAATTTCCATTATAAAAAGCATTATTATGAGATTTCTGATATGAAACTCAAAGTATTTCAATTTTAAACGTTTGAATTCTCAACTTAAATTCCACATGAAGTTACTCAGTTGGCAAGGCCTTTCAGCAGTAACACTGAAATCATTTTGGAACAAGCTTAAGGCACCAATCAGCAGGTCTTTAACTTTACATATATGACATCCTCTGCATGTCTTGTTGTTGCAGAATTTAGATATGTACATAAATCTCAGACAGAACAGATTTCTTGCTCTTCAGAAAGAAAAATTTCTTTCCTCGACACAAGTTCAATAGAATAATCTCTTCTTCACTTTATTAAATCAAATTTCTATTAATGTCCTTTTTGATTGTTGCTGAGTCATTCTCACCTATGCCTGATGCTGTTTTCAAACTTTCTACTCGATTAAGTGATCACCTTAACACTGTTTGTACTTATATACACACACACACACACACACACCACCCCTTCTGATAAAAGAGAATCTCTGTAACACTGCATGAAATGGCAACTCTATTTGCTTACCATATTAAAAATAAGAGCCTCCTGCATACTCCCTGCTCAAATTACATGGATTTTCTTTAAGATTAGGGCATGCATTTTAACAGCAGCATATAATTTTCATGCACAATAATTTTTTTCCAGTTGAAAGGTATCCTATAATATCATCAGCATCAACAGGAATAGACACCTGATTTTCAGCTAGACAAAGCTTCTGTATTTGATGACTTTATGCCTTTTAAAAAGCAGTTTTGAGATATAGAACAACTACAGGAAAATTTGAAAATGATCTGGCAACTCATTCTTTGACCAAAGTGCTAGACCAAAAGGAGATGTAAATACTGTTCCAATAATAAAATGGTGTATTTTTTTTCCCCAATATCCTATTTTGTTACCCTAATTTTATCATTTGGAAACTGCAAGTCTTCTGTGCTTCAGAAAGCACTTTGGCATGAACTTGAAACAACCAAACAAGGAATCTTTGCATTGAGCTGGTTACAAAATACATACTTATAGTATTTTTTTCTTTCCGAATTTCTGACAGAGGCTCTGAGCTAGAAAAGATACCAGAGTATCTTTGAAGTTTGATTTTGTTTTAAAAAAGTTGGATATTATTTTAAAATAAGTCATCTCTAGTGTTGCCAGTGTCACACATAGCTTGTGTTCAAAAGTCTGTCTTCTTCAGCTGCTGCTGATTGTTACAATACTAAAGTACCAAGATGATCCAGGTATCAGTAAGCATACAAGATTTCTTAAAAACATAAATTAAAGTTTCAAGGAAATTTTATTAATATGAGCTTTTACTTAAATACTTAGAATGTGAGAAAAAAATGGTTAAAAAAATATCACTCCTCTTAGGTGAAACCTGACCCATTTTCTGTACCAAATTAGTACTATTCTTAATTGACATTATCTGTAGTAAAATAATTCACTTAAATGTATGTTGTAACCTGATCGAATGAAAAAATTAAGTACAGCAAAGCAAAATTTGGTGAAACAGTGAGTGAATATATTCACTCTAGTAGGGTGTATATTCACAGGTTTATTTGTCATGGGTTAACCTTTTTCATCACCAGTTTGTTGGATTGACAGAAACAAGTTGTATTTTAAAAATTCATCAGTTTTAAGCTAACTTGCCCACATGAAATCGTTCTTACATATCTACAACTCAACCATTTTTTATTGCATACTACATATTAATAATGCCAATTCTAAGATTCAACTGCAAATATAGCCATCTTTTGGATGACATATGGCAAGATATCCAACTCCTTTTAGCTTTGGAAATTTACATCTGCCTGTTCATTCACAATGCTGAGCATACATGTGTTGACAAATACAGAAAATAGCAGATGGCAAAAAGCAAATGCTCAACATAAAGCACTGGGGATCATTTGAAAAATATTTTGACTCAGACATTTGCCATTTTTAACAGCAGAATTCTGTTTCAAAATAAATTTCACCATCTATTATGCTTAATGCTAATGAAGAGCAGTGATCAGAACACTGACAACTACAGAATGAATGTTATATAAATTGCAATTGGTATCCAAGATGCAAGTCGCTTTACAACCTTTAGGACTTTAAGATAATTAGCACAATATTTCTTCAGTAGCTTAACCTTTGCTGCTACACATAAGCCAGAAAACTTTTTGTACTGACCATATAATTTGACACAAAATCTTTTAACATGCAATACACAGCTGTGCTCATCTGCTAGTCCAGCCTCTAAACTGGAGCTACGCTGGTAATTGGTTACTACCATAGGACCTAAAAACACCTGCACATATACGTGTTTTCTGCCAGCACCAATAGTATTACTACTTCTACCACCACCACCGTCTCCAACAACAACTCTAGAAAACCAGAATGAACACTTTGTCAGTTAGAGATGTGAAGCTGCGAAGAGCTCTAACTTTGGGAGCAAGGAAGTTACTTCATCTAGATAGGATGCACAGGCAAGACAAGAGTTCCATCCAGTTCTATGCTTTTTACTAACAATGAGCCCTAGACACCTAGCGAATAATACCAGGATCAAACAAACATACAGCAACACCCCTTTTACATATTCCACTAATATTTGGAAGTCTGTAAATCCTGAACCTCTGAATCAGAGAGAGTATTTTCTGGGTTAACATGCTATGGTACACTTTCATGAAAGTCTTCAAACTTTTTCAACCATGGAATCCCTTGGCCTCAACATCATCTGTGGCAGTAACTTTCACACCGTAAAATATGTTCTATGTATACCAACCTTTTAGTGAAGGTACGTACTGTAGCTTCCAGTCACTCCTACAGCCAATGAGGTTTTTAAGTTCAAAAAAAAAAAAAAAAAAGAAAAAACGGGGTTTAAATACCACCATGCTTGAAAAGACTGTAGACTGACTGTGCTAGGTGCCCTGTTAATATGCAGACAAACAAGTAGAGCCTGCAACAGCTCAGCTAAAATAAAAAAGATGAATATAGGGAGACAGGACATATGGTAACAGCAACTGACCAGCAGATCTGCCTTGGAGAAAACACCTTCAAGTAAACATGAGCCAGGCTTTTTAGTCAAGAGATCCACCTCAGACAGTGAAAGAATTCTGATCCAAACAGCAGAAGGGGGAAAAAAAAGGATATGCATTTTCTCTTAACACGTCTGAGTTTTCAAATAAACAGCGCTAATCAATCATTTTGAAATACACAGGTTCTGAAGAAAAGCTTGAATACTGAAATAATACTTTCATATTCTAAAACTATAGCTGTAAACAGACAGTTGTAAACGCCAACTATTCTCACTTCATACATTTCACAATAACTACATGGAAGTACAATGCTGTAACACAAAGGGTCAGTTTCAAGTAAAAAAATCACACAAGAAAAGCACTGTTAGTTTCAGTTCTGTTCAGAGCAAACAGCTCTGAACAACACTTCACATATAATTTTAATTCCGTAATTATAGTTAGATTCACAGTGAAAGAAATATATTAATTCAATTACAGTATTCACTTTAAATTAGCTTCCTACCTTAATCAAAAGTGTTATACACCATAGTCTCCCTATTGTTTTCATTAAGAAAAAACAGGTCGTTATTAATATTTGATTCACATTTTACTGGTAATTCAGTAAAGCAGACATTAGGAGATCCAAAAAACCAACTATTTCTATTAAGAGCAGAACTAAGTATCTTGGGCTCCAAAGTGCTATCCTACATTAATTCTTCTGATGTTTAATAGTGAGGACTAAGAGATTCAGATTCTGCCTGCAAATCCTTGTACAGTGGTGGAAATTAAAACTCGAAGCACACAGATCAGTTTCAAAGAAATAAGTTAGCAGGAAGCACTGAAGAGTAGATGGACAGCAGGATTTCTCACCAAATTCAACTGAAGAGCATAAAAATGGGGAATTTTGGAACATACCAGTGAAATGACTGTTAAAACAGTTTTCACAGGGGCTAGAAATACAATAAATAAAACAGCAAAACCAAACCCCACAAAACCAATCAACCAACCAAACAAAAACCCTCAAACCTACCCATGAATTTATTTCAACTCTAACAAAACTCAGTTTCTGACTTTGTCTTTACCTCACTTCAAAATCCTAACTTTGCACATTCAATCTAACAGCTCAAACCAAGCAAGAGCAGCTGCACATGTACTCCCTAATGCCCTGCCAGTACTGACAGTCTAGGTAGCAGCTAGCTAAAAGAAAATATAAAAACTGAATTCTGCTCACCTCCTTTCTTCCTCCCTATCAGGCTGCCATTTTCAAGAAACGCAAGAATTTAATTACCTTGGGAATTCTGTCTGCTTATCAAATTTATCTGACAATGGCCAGCAATAAATAAAAAAGCCCACACCATTTTCCTCAGAAAGCCAGGCCAAAGCATCTTTTGGCACAAACACTGAATTCAGGAGAAAGAGTAAAAGAAAACAACCAAGAATTCTATAAAGCAATCTGATAAAGATTCAAAATTCTTATGCAGATAAAGCAGGAGTACACAAAAAATTAAGAGAATTCACAGAAGAAGAAGTCTTAATGTATGATCAGGGGCATAACTCCACAAAAATGCACCAGAAACATTCAAATAAAATGAGATTTATCCTATTTGCCTCCTAGATGTTTTCTGTTCCATTACATTACTGCAGAAGGAAGAGCTTCACTTTGCTCTTTGGTCTTTATATATTCAAGGGTTGCATTCAGCACTCAGAGCTGTAAATACAATAGTAAATACCACAAGCATCAATCACTAAATTGCATGACCATGTGCTACAAACAGTGACCTTTTTTGACTGGTGCACCTGATTATCCAGCATCAGATTATCAAGTGCTTGGCTCAGTTCATTCATGAATGTTTAGCAAAGCTGGGAGACATACCATTGTTTTGGAACCTGAACACCACAACCCTTCTTTGCAAAATATAATGATCACTCAAACTCCAGAAGTTTATTTCCAACTTAAACCAGCCTCAGTGAGCTGATATTATAAATATACTCGGAAAAATCATATTTATACCAAAAATGTAAAAACAAACCCTGCAATTATTATCTTATTAATTTATAGAATTGATTTTTGCATATCTTAAATAACAAAAGCTTACTTACTAATAGAGCAAGTTTTTGGTACTTCCGTTTTAGTTCTGCCAGACTATCCGATGGCTTAGCACCCAGGATTTCATACCAGTTCTTTTGTGTTATGCTTTCAAAGGCCATAGTCTGATTGGCTTTGAAATGACTTTCTTAGCACTGTGTAAGAAAAATCCAATAAATATAATGACAATATGAACAAGAAAGAGTTAAAAAAAAGCAAAAATGACTTAATGTGACAAGCTACAGGATCATGAAATCACACCTCCACTACTACACAAGATCTATAGCACAAAACACCAGGCTGTTCCATCCCACAGACTGTCAAGCGTGATTTAAGTTATTTTATGTATCTGGTCCCAGTTCCTTAGTATATAATGCTTCAGAAGCCATCCATACGCCTTTAAAATAATTTTGCATTTTAACTATTTGAGCTATTTTGAGTCTACCCAGGTTATATATATACTTTACATATTTATATACACACACTCTTTAAAATATACACTTTATTTTAAAGCAGTACTGTACTGGGGGGAGGGACGGGTTATAAGAGCAAGTAGTGACAGGACAAGGGACAACTGAGGAGAGACTGAGATGAGATCTTGCGCAGAAGTTCTTCCCTGTGAGGGTGCTGAGGCACTGGCACAGGTTACCCAGAGAAGCTATGACTGCCCCATTCCTGGCAGTGTTCAAGGCCAGGCTGGACGGGGCTTGGAGCAACCTGGTCTAGTGGAAGGTGTCCCTGGCCATGGCAGAGGGTTGGAACTGGATGAACCTTAAGGTCGCTTCCAACCCAAACCAATCTGTGAGTCTATAACCCTCCTTCATCTTGCTAGGTAGGAAGGTTTAACTTTTTAAATATTAAAGTAGAAAAGCATATAAAAGAATAAACAAAAATAAATTAAAACCCATCAATTTAGTATAGATTACTAAATAAAACCTAACAAGTTGAGTGCTTTTTATTTCTGGCCACCTATCGTCAAGTTAATGACTCAGAATTAAAATAAAAATAAAGAATTAAATGTCATTAACAGCACTGTAATGCTTGAGCTTTGAGCAGATTCTCTGATATACTGTAACTGATTCATTATGAACTTTTTGACTAGAAATAACACCATCAGCACAGAAGAGCCTTTGTATGTCTGCAGGCTTTGTAAGTCTTATTTACTGGAAGAAAGAAAAGGTTTTTTTTCCACTTAAGCACCAAAACAAGTTTCTGGCGACTATAAAATAAATCGTTTTTTCAAGGGAGAGGAAAAGTGAGTTTTCACACTTGCCAGAACTACAAGCATAGGGAAGGCACACCACGCACACATACCCTCACACGCCTTTCCCCACAAAGATTCCCTTCAACCCAGAGCAACCACCGAGGTTTTTAAGATCACATCAAGCCGCCGACACCACCCAGGGCCGCGCTTCCCCGCCAGAGCACCACCGCCCCTCAGGAAGCGGTCGCTGCGCCACAGAGGGCCCACCACTCAACAACGGCTCCTCGACGACTGGCACGGCGGACGCAGGGGCTCGGCAGCGGGACGCGGTCGGCAGAACCCGCCGAGGGAGGCCTGCAAGGCCGCCGAGGCGCAGCAGCACGCCGGGCCTGACGAAGGCTTCCCGCCACTACCCCTATCGCCACCGGACCGGCGAGGGAAGATCCCCGCCTTCCTGCCTAACTTCCCTCCCTCCGCACATCTCACCCCGAAGGCTGGCACCAGCGGCCGGCGGTAGAGCCCCCCGGCTGCAGCGAACACCTACCTACCCTACATCGCCAGACCGTCGATAGAGGCAGCTGGTACTTCACATAACTCGTCCGGCGGGAAACAAACAAGCCCGATTGGCGCCTTAGCGCCTTTAAGTTGGCGGAAGGGTTGGAGCGGGGGAGGGAACAGCGGAGCATGTTATTTAAGTGGCCGCCCCCCGTGTTTCTCCGGGGGTAGCGATGGTGTTGGCACTGGCAGGAAATGGAGGTGTGGCAGGGGTATGATGCCGTCACCATGGTGACAGGCAGCGCTGCGCCGGGCTGAGTAAGTGACGGCCCCCGGCCGCCCTCCAGTGCTCGTTCCAGGCCCGGGGGCAGCGCGTTTCACAGTGTTTCACACCGGCTTTTCCCTCAGGGGTTCTGTCTCCAGGTGCGAGAGCACTGATGTCCTCGTTGTCTTCCCTATTTCTTTCCCTTACTCACTGCGCGGAGGTCCCTCTTCCTTTGGAGACTCCACCTCCGGGACGCAGTGGGTCCGTTTTGGCTTTACTTGTTATAGCTCGCCCGACCCGGGGTCAGAGCTTAGCTCGAGAGCCTCTTGGTTCCGCTGAGCGCGGAGGGAGCGAGGAACGGGCCCGCCGGCCCCCGGGGGGTGGCTCGGCATATGGTGGGTATAGGCCGCCGGCCTCTTTCTACCTAGCCGCTTCGGGCAGCGGGGGTCCGGGAGGAAACCACGGGATTAACCACTTTCTCGCCTCCTTTACAAGCTGTCCTGACCTGCGAGCAGAAGAAGATGCTAGTTTCTTTGCAGAAAGTGCTTTGTCTTAAGGGGGAAGGAAGAGCATCCTCTTAATGAACAAAACTAAGCTCAGGAAGCACACATTTAATGATGTAATGGTGCTTCCTCTTACCAAAAAAAAAAAAAAAAAAAAAAACCAAAAAACCCAAAACAAAAAAACAAACCCCCAAAAACAACAAACAAAACTTCGGCTGGTGCTGGAGACTTCATATTTTGTGATCTCAGTCATTCCTCGTTAGCAAAGTTCCTTATTATTAGTCCAGATAAACTCATGTCACACCATACCTTTAAATGTGGGGCATACTTCCTTTGACAATATTTTTATGCAAGGTGTTCGAATTAAGCCAACTATTTGTCACTTTTCATAGCCTTTGAACTGTTTCAGTACAGCAGTAGCCAGGCTGGACTGACGTTGGTGTGAAGAACTGGAGGTGTTCACACTGTTCTCCTTAACCACCAGTACAGGAAGGGCGTGGGAAAACTGGAGTTGAAAAATAAACATGGGGAATTTATTTAAAGTTTAACATGGATGGTAGCAAAGCAAGAGACTTTCTGAGATGGTGAGAAAAACATTAAATCTATAAAGCTACTCAAGACATGTACACCAGTCTGATTATTGTCTATCCTGGTCATTAATATGTTTCTACAAAGCAGCCATCAGGTTAGTGTTTTGCCCTTTTCTGCACTGTCGTAGGTGAGGTCAAGTTTGTAGCATGAGTGTCAATAGCTGTCTAAAGTGAAAAACTTGCCTGTGCACTGGGACAAGACATGCGTGAGTCCTGAAATCATCCCGCTCCTTCTGTTGATGTGCTGTTAACTCTTGCAGCACCAATGTTCCTAATTATGTATTTCACTGAAGTCATTGTATTACAGATGAGATGTATTGAGTTTGAGCTAATCTACTTAGTCCGTTTTTGACATTAGAATTCAGCTCTTGGGCAAAGGTTTTGGCATGAATTATCCTTTTTGCCTTGCCTTGTAATGAGCCCATATATAACTTGGAATAGGCCGTAGCACTTAATGTATTTCCTTCAGCTGTTGGGTGGAGCTGACATGTGAACAAGTACTGTTGTGAATGGGAGCAAATTAAAACTGTAAAAGATGCAGTAGGATCTTGCATATTGATTACTACATCTGTGTGTTTACCACAAATGGTGAATATCCTCTTACAGACTGGATATGTTTACAGTATCCATTCTCATCCTTTATGCCCCAAACTCTGAAATGCTGCATATAGAGGTTTTTTCCATTTTAACTCATTACAGGATTGGTGCCTAAACTCTGATTTATTTAAGGGATTGTAAGCATTTGTATCCAATAGTATAATTATCTGTAATTAGTTGTTCAATATAAAGTTAACTATAAATGTTAAGGCATTATCTCTGAAGTCAGTAGAACAATTTTAGAGGTGAAAAACTAATTTTTTGTTTTTTCCCTGTGAATATTCATTAGTCATGCCAAAGTAAAAGAAAATGGGCTGTTTATTATAATTCATGTTCTTGGACTGCAAAATGCATGAACTATGAAATGAAATCACTGCAGGATTATCTGTATTGTAATCTCTGTGTCTCAGTTTGTCTTTTAATCTGTCCAGTTTCAGAAATCACAATGTTCTGTTTGGGTTAGTCTTAGCTAATCATACTCTAGTTGTAATGACTTTTGAAGCTGTTGCTCAATCTCAAGGTAATTTGATAATCTTTCATCACTGGAGGTATCAAAATGAAGTTAGTTCAAGATTTGTTAAAATCCATTGGGTATGTAGGGGGGAAAGAGCAGGGCAAAAGAGACTGAACTCAAATGTTACCTATTGCTTTTGGCAGCCACTGACTGGTAAGCCAGCATACAGTTTAAACTAGCCATAAATTTTGCTGCTTTTCCTCCTGACAGCAAAGCAGAAGTAAGTGACAGGCAAGTGTAGGGAATTTACCATGAAAGTCTATGGTGTGTGGAGACAGACAATGAAGTCATGGAGATGTGGGACTGCTGTTCCAGAATGCGAGGCATAGGGCCTATGTCTGTAAGAAACCATGTTTACTTGGTTGTCTGAAGTATCTTAAATTATTATGTAAGTTTGTACAGATGCTAGGATTTTGACTAGAGCTGGCCACCTAAACACAGTAAAAAGTTTTCTGTCGTTTAGTGCAAGATAATTTATATGTAGGTTGGATTTTTAGACACTTTTTGTGGGACTATTTACACTTTAGTAGGTGCTTTATTTAAAACTACCACATAGTATTGTGCTGTGTTGTCATACGGGTGTAGGAATAGAATTATTTAAGGAATTAACTGGACTACTGTTTAGCAATGGACCAACCTCTTATGAATTTATTCTTTTAAGAAACAGCTGAAACATCAAGACTTTCTTACTTTTAACTACCTATTTTACTTCTGAAGACAACTGCTATATTCCAAAGTGTTGTTCAGAATAATATAGCTTTGGATTTCCTTTTTTTGTTTGTATTTGTTTTATATTGCTATATGTACGTACAAAAGTTGTGCACAGGTTATCCAAAATTCCGAAGGCACATCTTTTTAATGTTACTGAGCATCTAGGATATTCAGATTTTTTGAGAAATTGTGATCTTTGCAACATATGCACTTTTATATTTGGAAATGCAAAGTTATTTAGTGTAATTTCGATGTGGGCAAGGAGGTCCCTGACTGGACCGCACTTGCTTGTTAAACTCGAGCTTCCACTGTAGTGCCGTTCTTGATACAAAGCACTGCACATGAATTAATCTGTTAGCTTACTTGTTTATTTCTTCAGTGGATTCCTGGAAGTATAGTGGTCTCTGCTTTCTTTTCTTGTAACTGAGAAGACTCAAGGTTCATGGGAACAAAGCCTGAAGAAAGCACTACATCACCTGCTCTGGGTTTTGTTGGTTTTGGTTTTTTTTGGTTTGGTTTGGTTGTTTTTTGTTTTGGTTTCTGTTTTTTTTGTTTTGTTTTGTTTTGTTTTTTACATATTACAGGACTGTTCTGAGTCCTCTATGTTCTGTCTGATATTAAAAGGTGGAAAATTCATCACTTGTGAGAAAGCAACTTCAACAGCTAGTCATCGTGCTTTTAAAAATTGTCCCTAATTCTAAACTTCAGTTTGCCTGGCTTCTGTTTAGCCATCAAGTATTCTCACACTTTTTGCCTTAAAATGTAGTGTTTTAGCATCTTATACATACTGACGTAAATAAGCACTGAATATTTATTTGTTGATGAATTTAAGAGATTGAGCATAGGTATTTTGTCTTAAATGATTTTTGTGGTTGTCCTGTCTTCATTTTACCAACTTTTAAATATGGCAATTAATAATGCAGTATTTCACTATGGGGCCTCACTGATGCTTCTCCTGGTGTATTGTTTTCATTCTGACTGTTTTGGTCAGTACAGTGAGAAGAATTTCTTTCAAATGGATTTTTCTGTGAGAGCTGTAGTAAACAGCTTACTCCAAAGAGTGGTGTAAGTGAAAATTCTGAATTCTGTCTATTGGGAACAGTTATGTTGTCTGTGAAAGATAATTTGTCCAACTTTGAACAGTGTTGGGCTTTTTTCTTTCTTTTTTTTTTTTAATCTAGATATTAAAAAACCTTACAAAAGATAGAATTGTTTAAAACTGATTAATGGATTTCTATTGTTTTTTTTTTTTTTTTTAATTATTATTTTAAGAGAAAAGCATCAGATCTGAATGTCAAGTTCTTCCAGAATTTGCTTTAATTGGGTCAGATTTGTCAACAGTAAAAGACAAGAAAGTTTTGTCTCCCAGGAGATGTGGCTATGATAGACTAAATGTCATAATGATGTGAGCAAATGAGATGTAACATGCACTGAAAATATATGTTTTCCATTAAATTCCCACAAAAATGATTGAAAATGTCTTGGGAATTATTTAAGCAATTTACAATATTGTTTAAAAAGGTACATCTGGGCACACCGAGTACCATCTTTTGTCGTTCATTAGCAATGTATTTAATGAGGGCTTTTTTAAGTGATAGATAGTTAAGGTAACCGACAAGTGACAGATTGTTTGTCTTTTAACGATTTCCCTATTTCAGGCCCATTACAAAGCAATTAGAAATCTGACAGCATTTTTACTCTGCATTACTGATCATCTAAAGTGATGAGAAATGAGAGGTGATGAATATTAATTGTATATTTTAATATAATTATCATAAATTATTACCTTGTCTAGTGCGCTGCAGGTGGAGTAAAATCAATGGATGAAAATTCAGTCAAATATGATAATTTGAAAGATTTCATGACTTAGTTTTTGTCTCTAAAGTGCAGTGTCAATCAGCCTAAACCAGGCATATATTAGCTGGGGGAAAGATACCTCTCCTCCCTTTGCTAACACTGATAAGCATGGTATTTACTGTTATGCCCTGTGCTATTTCTCTTGTAACCTGCCACATGTACACTGGAGTACATCTATTCTTGTACAGCTTTTTCTATGAATATGTACTTAATGTTTGAGCATTAAAACAATATTAAAAGCCATGCACTTGGCTGAAGAAAGAACCAGCTATTATATTTTTTCACTCACTTGGTATATATGCATTCTAACTTATCACTTATTCGTGTTGTCCTTCTATTCTCAGAAGACCCCAGCCTCTACCGAAAATTAGGAGTAGGAGTCCTATTTCATGTGACTTGTTTGTTTAATGTATGGACCTTTATTCAAATTTTGTTCTGAAGCTGCAGTAATTGATAATAAACATCCATAATAAGCAATGGTTACTGAATCTTGCTGGCTTCCAAGTTTTAATTGATGAGTCTTCATTAAGCTAGTATATCTTTGGTCTTGAAAGTTGAAAGGATATTATCCTTTTCAGACAGGGAGAAAGGAGGTCCAAAGTTTGAAGTGTCAAAGTAACACTGAATTTTGGTGTTCTGTTTTGGAATATGGAAATCTTGCAGTTTACCATTCATATCTAATAATGCATCTCTTATGTTCAGAGCAGACTTTATTTACAGTTAGTGGAAAAACTAAAAGAACAGATCACAGGGACAGTAGACCTTACCCATGAGACAGTTCTCTCTTCCTGCATTTCCCTGCATGCTTCTGGCTCTCTTAAGTGAGGGAATTGGAGGAATCATAAAAACAAAGTATTATATCATGAAGTCTATCAGAATCCATATACTTAAAGTCAAAGACTGCACATCCAAATTTATACTTTTATGTTGATTTTTCAATGCTTGACTTTGCAAACTTGATAATTTAAACAAACTGCATTTGAAAACTTGCATTATTAACATGATATTTTGGGTTTCAAAATTGCCATGTTAGTAAGAAAAAACAGAGAGTGCAGTGTTTTCTCATGGTGGCAAACCTCACGGGAAGCTGTTGCCTTAATTTGGTTTTGTCTATGAGCACAAAAACTTAAGAGCAGCCAGATGGGTTTAAACATGTACTTAGGCTTCTATCTCTGATATTGGCCAGTGATGGAATGAAAAGGTAAGGAGAAACAGCACTCATGTAGAGAAATCCTTCAGGTACTAAATGTGAATTTTCCATATGCATTTGAAATTATTCCCTGGGTGCAGAGTATTTAGTTACTAGCACTCTACTGTTTGAAATTAAGGGTGTCATTCATCAACACACTAACATTACTTATTTACACTTTGTTCATGTGGTATATTCTAATCCCCATTTTCATCATAATGGGATTTCCTTTGAGATGATGTCATGCTATAAAAGGCCTCATGCCCATGCCAATTGTCTGCAAATGAAAAAGGTGGTATGACTAGGCTAGTACCACCAGGTCCTTACTCCTGAGGCCTCGTGCTTATTTTAATGAATCTTATTTACGAAGTTTGAAGTCAAGGTCCAAGTCTGAGTTTAAATTATACATAGATGAAAATGGAATTGTTTTTTTCCTGCAGTTGTATGCCAGTACATTATGTACTAAATATTTCATATATTGTAATTTCAATCCCAGTTTTATCATTTAGGCTTAGTAAAATGAATTCGTAAAGAATTGCAGCATGCTCTGTGAGATTCTATGAAAGAAATACTTTTCTCTGATACACATTGGTCTTGATATCCCTGTGCAACTCTGATGGGAAAGAGTGCCTTTTTATAGCTTTCCTTTTTTCACATCAGTCATGGAACACTGGACAGCTTTAATGCCTGTCGATTCTTTCAGTATTAAAATTGCAGTTGTGCCTGGCTTGCATGTGGATTTTTCAAACGAAAGGACCTCTTTTTTTTTCCTGTCCCTCTTGTACATATGTTCACATTCTGCATAGTCACAGGCTGCTAACCATGTGTATAAAGCCACATGTTGTGGCATATTTCTTTTTTTCAGTTCCTGCAATAAAAAGACTGAATAAGACTCCTTTTGTTGATATACCTTTATCTTTATTCTGATATACTCAAACCAAATATTCAGATGTTTGAAAACCCTTATCAGAAACAGGCATGTTTAATGTCACATTGGTTACTTGCTAATGCAAACTGCAATACACACCGAGGCAATGGAGCAACAACTGTGGTGTCTGTAAAGCCTGCAAATGTGACAGATTGACAGTATTTCACAGTTTATGTTAAAATCAGCTTCTTGAGAAAGGTAATTATCAAATGAAATATTTAGTTCTGGTATTTAGATTATTAATTTTATTTTAATTGGCTTTTTCCGAGGTAATTGGATATGTTTCCACATGTTTGTTCAAGAGGAGCACTGGGCTAATTGGCTTTTTGCTTATTTTCTTCAGAGATACAGATTATAATGTATCATACTTTTGATTAAAGTTTTTCCATTATGTGGACTCTTTAAAAGACTAAAGTACTTTCCAAGTATGGTGACAAGTAGTAAAATGCCTTTTAGTAATACAAGAAAGAATATAGTTGTTGTACCTCAAGTACCATTTAATTATATATTCATGTATTACGTATATTTTTCAGTTTTAGCTTAAGCAAAACTCCTGTTGTCTATTCAGTTTGAGATGAAGGGTGTATTTTAAAGATATAATTATGCTGATTTAATGACTAGTTGCTACTGAAAGTGGTAAAATTCTTCTTCCATTTGTTTTTTTCACCCATTCAGTCATGTACTCTTGTTGCGTCGCTATTTGTGTGACCACAGTGAAAGAGTTCATGGAGATACATGAGCAAAAATCTAATTCTGAATAGAAAAGTGAATTTGTTTTCCTGCTGATTTAGCTCCACTGGACGGGATTGCCATGTGTCAGTGCCTGAACAGAGAAGCTGGTTGGAGAACTTGTTCAGGACAAGGGGAAGATATGAAAGAGGGGAGCAAGTTTGCCCATTTTGATGTCACATAGCCATTGGATTGTACTGCTTTATCATCAAATTGAATGCGGAGCTAGACTGAGTAAAATTTATAAAATGGTAAATAAAGCTCTCTTGAGAGAATGCATATCACCAATGCACATTTGAAGGTTAAGATCTATGAAAGAGGAGCAGTAGTCACTGAAGACCAATCCAGTCAAATAGAAATGTTATTAATAAAACTTTCATTTCTTTCTAATGTTTGGAACTGGTATGAAGATTTATGTAGTTTAACATCAAAATTATATTTCAGCAATATAGTTGGCTTTGTCTCATGGTATCACTCAGTTCAACTTTATTACCTTCTTGTTACCTTAATGTTGATTTGGGGGCTGGTTGTCCCTTGATAGTTCAGGGGCCGTTGTGCTAGACTCCTAACAAAAAAATAAAATCCTATCAACAAAAAAAAAGTAAATCTATTTAACAAAAACCCTAAAAGAAAGAGTAATTCAAGAAATTTGGGAGGGCAATGAAAAGGAACCTATTTTGCATAATTAGTAAGTAGAGAAAGAAAATAACAGTTTGTATGACTAAAAGGCTTTTTAACTGTTTTTAATGAATGGGATGTTTGAAGTTGATCAAAGAAGAACATCTCTGGCATAATTCACATCATGCTGCTCTTCTGAGTCTTGTTCTTTGGAGGATTTAACTGCAGCTTTACTAGTATAACAGAGCTTGATGGATTTCCTTCTCGCAGGTAACTTGCTCATCAGATGGCAGTTCTTGTGCATAAAAAGTGTAATTTTAGGCCCACTAGATGGACAGTATGTATCAAAAAAACAGTAATGTGGTTTCAGTTTCTGTACAGTCTGACCTGGATTCAGGTAATTTTGTCTGAAGGTCTATTGCATACTTGTTTTCCCCTAAATTAAAGAAAAAACATCCCTTCCTGTTAAACAGAATGAAATAATTACAAAGCTCCTGAGTTCTTGGTGATGTCATTGTGGAAGCAACTTCTGAAACACAGTACAGATAATCTGATTAAGTCCACAGAGAATGTATTTTCTTTCTGTACTTATAGCCTCCAAATTTCGCTTTCAATTGAAATTTTACTACTCCAGAAAAGAGAAATGTGCAAAGCATAGAGAGTTTCCAAATGAAACTCTTAACCCCACCATGTTCTCAAAAGCTGTAGAGAAAATTATGGTACAAGCTTGGGTCAATATTCTAATCATTATTTAATCATCAGTGTAAATAATTGACAAAAAGCTTGTGCGTTCATTTTAGTTACAATCTTTTCTACTTCTAAAGAGGAAATTGCAAACAACAGAAGTCTAATAAGCGCTCAGGAAAAATGTCATGTGGCATGCACATCCTCACAAAAGTATGATGAGCTCTAAACTTCACAAATGTCTTTGTGCCACTTGAGTGCACAACCTACATTAGCAAAAAACGTGTGAGTACAGCCATGGCAACTTTTCACCCATGTCGTTTGTCAAAGATACTTAATTTGCTGCTGTCTGATACCTTGTGAAAATACAACTGAGTAAATATTTTGTTAGCACCAATCTCAGGCTAAAGGTGAAGTAAAATACTTTTAATGTTTTTGTATTTTTGCTATAGAGTATACTCTGTTTCACTCCAAAAGGGGGAAAAATATCTCAAAACCCTACAGATATGTTGATTTTCAACCTTTTTATTTAAAGCTTTAGTGTTTGTGTCTCTTTCATTCTGGATCCATCTGTAGCTGACTTAGTGGTCCTGGTATCTGTAAAATAGTTTTGTCTGCTTATGTTTCTTTGGCTCTTCCTCCTCAGTCAGATGGCAAAGCGAAGCACCAAGTGTTGTTGTTAATAACTGATGTCAGTTAGAAAAGTTGAAGACATTCTTGTAGCAAAGAAAGCACAAGTATGATTAGGAATTACAAGATACTGCATGTATTTATTAAAGGGAAGGGATCCTGTTATGCGCTGAAAGCCCTCTGCAGAGTGCAGCAGCAGTTGGGTGCTCCCCAGGAGCCGGGGCCAGCGCGTGACAGCCAGCCCGCTGGGTCAGGCACACTGCAGTGGCCCAGAACCTAAGCAAGCTGGGGTTGAGCCTGCAATGTAAGTTAGTGGTGTACAGCCCACATGGGGAAGCCAGCCCCTGGCCCAGACCTGGGTGCAGATGAGTGGGGCCCACATTTGGACGAGGGCTGGGGCATGGCCCCCACACGTGAGCCTGCACCTTGGGCCAGACGAGCACTAGAGCTTTGGCTTACAAGTGGCTCCTGCAGAAGGGGCCAGCCTTGGCGGAGGCTGCACTGCAGAGCTGTCTGTCAGCTCCCCATGGTCACCAGAGGAAAGGAGGGGTAGCC
Source organism: Amazona ochrocephala (assembly GCA_039720435.1). Classification (NCBI taxonomy): domain Eukaryota; kingdom Metazoa; phylum Chordata; class Aves; order Psittaciformes; family Psittacidae; genus Amazona; species Amazona ochrocephala. The sequence goes on along the minus strand of CM077882.1, from coordinate 7,160,126 downwards.
CTCAGCTGCGCTGTCTCTGCTCTGGCCCTGAGCCCAGCAGCCAAATCCCCAGGAGCAGGATGAAGTCGGGGCCCTTACAGCCGTTTAAGATCATAAGTTGCTGCTACCCCTTTTTCTCCACAGAGGAGCATGGGAGCAGATGGCAGCCACTTTAACAGTGCAAGTATAAGTGACACCTAAGTTTCAAACTTCTACCACATTTTATTTACCTTGTTATCCACCTAGCTAGTGAAACTATGCTGTCATGGCTCGGGTATCAGTTTCTTTGTGAGCACTTATTTTCGTCAAGGAAATGTATGTTATCATTTTTCACCCCCATATCTGTTTTCCATAGTGTGGCAGCTTTGTTCCTCATGTATAGAGTAGGTTTTATCTTTTTCAGGCACTGAAAGAAAATCCTTTTCTCTGGCATTTGTATGAGATGTATTGGGTGCTGTCTAGTTCCTGCGATAAGTAAGAAGAGACAGTAAATGCTGTGAGATTGTGATATCCAAAGAAGGATTGTTTAAACATTTTCTTCTGCATTAGTCACCAGTTGCCGAACTCAGCAGTATAGGGTTTTTGAATCTTTTTAGCATACTGCAAAAAAACTTTTCATGGCCAGAGGTCTGTGGGATGCCAGGGTTTCATTGGGGAAGTGACAGAGAAAGGAGTAGCAGCTTTTTTCTATTCATCGACTCCAAGATCCAGGATAAAATTTCCATTCAAGCCTTTGGCAAAATTCCCAACAATTTTAGTGGGACATGAGTTTCACACACAGTCTGTACTTACTGGGTTATCACTCTGGGTGTACTTATTTAGAATGGATTGTAGTTTTGTGATAGTCTGTAATTCGAAAGAATATTAAGAGAAAAGGAAAAAATTTGGCTTTTCCAGTGCAAGGAATAAAAGGAACCATTACTTTTTTTTTCCAACTGCTGTATGAGTTGAGAACAGTTTAGTTTACTTGGCAGGTGCGAGGTTTGCAGCATTGTTTGTTCAAGGCCTTTTTTCACAAAGTGATGTACATAATATGTGTAAAGCTTCCCTTTCTTGCAGGAGTTACGAATGCAGTTTCCCAAACATATTAAATTTACTATTAGACTTTGGGTTTTTGTCATGTAAATGATGTATACTGTGGGTTTCCTGTATGATAAAATCAAATTAGAATTTTCACATGTCTTATGATGGTGTTAGTGCAGGCCTGTACCAAAAAATGTTTCAGGACCATAATATGCGAAACATCTTGTTCTCTATCAATCTAAAGATACAGTAATATAAAGCATGCATACATGTAGTACAACAGTAATGTAAGTTGAAACAAATATAAGCCATATATGATGGCTGGAAAAAAATACTTCAGGAGTGCAAACAAATAATGACTATACATAAGATTTGCTTGACCCCTCCATTCTGGTTAAAATCTGATATTGTCATTATTTTAATTTTAAAGACCTTTGGTAGATAAATAAAATGCCTTTGCTGTGCAGATAATACTTTTCCTGGGAAGTCCAACCTGAAGCGCAAGTACAAAAATAAAAATTAGGTAAATTTAAATATGAGAATATTAAAATAAATCACTATCTTTTGAATGACCACTGAAAAAAATAAAGCCCAGAATACATGCTTGTCAAAAACATAGTGTAAATAAATAATTTAAGTGAAAATAAATGACTAGATATAACAAAGAGACGGCCAAATAATGAAGGGCTAAAGGGTGGCTGTTACATCTGATGTACTTTATTGTATATTGTAAGTAATTGCTATCCATAAAGAATTCCATGGCTTCTGTATAAGAAAAAGAGACAATTTGACAGGCAACACTACTAGTAAGCGACAGCAAGTGCAAATCCCTAGCAACTGTCATTAGCCTGCTGTTAAATCCACATCCAAAACTGTGTGATAACTTTGATCTGTATAGCTGTTACTGAACCAGTGTCTGTTAAAGTAACTATATTTTTTACTTACAGAAAAAAATATAAGCCATGTGCAGATTTATGTCTTAGAAAACTGTATGGACTGTTTACTTTTGTTTTGTATTTAAAAAAGAAATATGGAGAATTGTTCTTTGGTTAGACTATAATGAATATTCAGAAAATGGCACTAGAGACTTAAAAAGTTTTGATAAATAGTTAAAAATAATAATAAATGAAATAATTTTTTGATATAAATGAAAGTTTTGATCTGATATAGCCAAACAATTCCAGCATGTAGAATTAACTGAAAGTAAAAGTTCCTTTTGTAATAATTACAAAAAGTTCTCAGTCCTTTGGCCATGCATAAACAGCGGTTTAATTGCTTTTAAATGGGAAAAAGTTTTTACTTTTGTTGTTGCTATTGCTGTTGGTGTGTGTTTGGTTGTTGTTTGGTTTTTGTTTTGTTTGTTTTTTTTTACCCCTCACTTGTTTTCCCATTTAAACTTATGGTTTCAGAATGTTTTCACTCTGTATCTCTATCTGAGCATCTTTACTTGTTCTGTAAAAATAGGATCATAACATTCTCGTGTTAGCAGCCAGCAAAGATGAGGACTAACTAAGAAGAAATATTGGCTTAATATAAAGTACCAAGTTGTTTTTCCTGACTGGTGAATGCCATTTTGAATTGACTTTTGAGGTTTCCACGTATTAAGCCTTTTCTTTCATGGCTGTTAATCTCCACAAGAATGTCAGCGCTGTTACATCTAAGTTTGAGTTTTCTTAAAATATAAACCAGCTCAGCAGTGCCAGAGTAAGATTACTCTTGGTAATTTTATGCTTGCATTTTCTGTTTGAAACCACCTCAGTTAAGGAATTGGAGTGTGTGCACTAGTACCCTAAGGTTTACATACACTGTAGATATAAGTAATTGTCAGGATGGTGGGAAATTTTAAGAAAAAGCTGGAGAAGGACTAGGGAACAATAATAGCAGTAGTCCCGCAGGTACCATTTTCTTTGTATAGAGTAATTTAGTGACAGGAGGTTTTGAAGGTACTATATATTGTTGTAAAGTAGTAGCCTTTTTCTACACCAGACCACTTATATGATGGTTTACTTGTCATGTAAACAAGTTTCTAGTTAATACTAACAGAACTGTTAATCCATCAAAATGGTTTATGAGTAGTAAGGATGGTACCTGCTAAAGGAGGAAGTTATCTATAGAATAATGGCAATAAATAGCTTTTTATTGTATAAAGAAATTTGTTTCTGGTTTTGTAGTTTTTTTCTGTTGTTGAAGTGGGTAACAGAATGGTCTTTTAAGAAAAAGAGTATTTACAAACAATAATGTCCTCTTGCTGTCACTAGTCAGAATTTAAACCACAAAATAGTGTGTTCAGACTTGTAATACAAAAGTTTTCTTTGCTTGAACTCCAATATTTAGTATTCCTGTGATAGTATATTAGCTTAAGGATTTCCCAGGTAAATATACAGCAATCCATGTGGACAAATTTTGAAGCTTGTATTTGTTGTGATATTTTTCTAATTTATAAAGGGAATTATTATGACACTAAAGAATTATTTGAATATGAAAGAAGAATGAGAGCTTGATCTCATCCAATGTATGTCTTGCATTTTCTTGATCTTTGTGTTGTTGGCACAGTTATGCTAGTGCTGCTTTGGATCTTCCAAAGACTGGATAACATTGAAGTGTGTGATCTTCCTATGGGTAAATATTTCATCTGGACTTTTGGCCAATGGTATAAAGTAATTTTGTGCCACTAATATTAGCTTCAACCTGGAAGTTGGAGGCTTTTGTTTTCATAATTTATAATGTTTTTATGCAAATAAACCCTCTTTTTTAACTTTATGAGGTAATGTTCATTTTTTTTTGAAGGAAGGCTAGTACAGACTCTGTGCTAGTGCAGTATGGTATAGCTGAAATACAGCCACCATACTCCTGGCCTACAGCACTTTATACAATTTCCATTCTGATCAGACCTGTACAAAGATGAATTTCAGAATGAGCTGCATTCTGAAATAATTTTATAGTTTTCAGAATTAAGAATCAAGATTAAGCTATTCACGTAGTTTCATAGGGTGTTTTCCAACTTTAAGTTGTAGGCTTTTCTGAACTCTATACAGTCAGACATACTAATTTAAAGTAGTTGAAAGACCAGAGCAAGCAGATAAAATTTTAGCTGTATTTATCGTATTTCTGTTTCAGAAAATATCTCCCTCCCTATGCAAAAAACACTGAAGGGAAGCAAAGCTCTAGACAGCTTCTATTAGCCCATAACATTCATCTGCAATCAGCAATGGTAACAAGAAGGTCAAGGCTTCAAGATTGTTCTATACATCAAACAAAATCAGTTCAGAGCTACGATGGAGTATCAGACATATAGACAGCTACAAATCAAGCAGTGCAGACAATTTGTGTCTTGTATCACCATCCAAGAGAACCAGAGCTGAAAGTGTTCCTAGAGGTCAACTAAGGTAATCAAAGCTCTTCTCTGTTGCTTTTAATCATGTCTGCTGCAGTTCAGTCACTTTGTAATGATGATTCAGTTGATATTCTGAAACAGACCTTTCAAATTTTTATTAAGATTTCTTGACCTAGAAATCTCTGAGTATATCCTGTTTAAAACTGTTTCCTCAAACATTACTGAAAGACAAAATTACAATAAACCACGCATCCCAGTTTGCATTACAAATTTTTAATTGACTTAACAATAGATAGATAATATCCATCAAGTCGACACTCTGTAAAGAGGAATGTGATTCTCCATAATTAATCCAAAATTAGTCGATTCTTTCTGTCTGGAAAATCCAAGAGAACAGTTGGATTTTGCAATATACCATAATGGTGAATAAAATTAAGACCTTGTGAACAAAAGTGTATTTAGATGTGTTTAATTTAGATCTTCTCATCAAAAGCTTTTTGTTCTTAGTGTCTTCTATTTTGAGTAGGGAAATTGTTTTAAACTGAGACAAACCTGGATGTTTATAGTTGTTATGGTATCCCCCCCGTTTGTGTGTAGATGTGACCTCGGGACACAAATGGCTCTAATTTTTGTTTTTTGTAACTGTTTTCTGAAAATGCTTTTACCTAGAACAATTAAGTTATTTATATTTGCTAATTTTATATATGATGTATCTTAATGTAATTGTGCCCTGATGTATGAAAGTCTTAAACTCTAAAACAAAAAAGAAAATATGTAGTTACTTTTAAAGTGGGGCACATTCTGGCTTTCATATCTATATGGTTTAGTACTCAACACCAAAATAACCTCACTGATTTACTAGCATGAGTTGCCTTAGAAATACTAGAAAGAAGATGAAAAAAAATAGGATTCTTATGTGGTCATTTTGTCAGTCAAGGAATGTGGAAACTAAAATATGGGAGATTACCTACATGCTATTATGGCTTGAATGAAGTATCAGTTCAGTGCTAATTGAATAGAAAGATGGAAGAGAAATTCACATTTTAGTCCTCAAACCACTTTTGAGTTCTGCATAGGAACCTCTTGTTACAGACTAGGATAGAGACGGTATGTCGCAAATGTTCTTGCTGAATTATGGCGTTTTGTTATAAATCTGCTTTCCACACCTTTTTTTTTTTTTTTCTTTTTAAAAACAGTCTTACTGTGATATTATTCAGAAGTTGTTTGCAGTTTGGGCATTTAAAAATACTATTATAAATTTTTATTTTAGTATTAGCTTATTTAGTTTTATTCTGGCAGCTGCATTGAATACATTTTGCTATCTGGGAAACAGAAACAATCAACAATAAGGCCCACTCTGCAGTCACTGTACAGGCATAACTGCTGTCAATTTGATTGAAATTTTGTCTGATAAAAGATTGTCATCGATTCTTACTTTTTAAACTAGACGCAGTAACCTACACAGTGTGCACTGAAAGCACTCTTTATAAGTTTTCTTAGAATCCACAACATTTTTTTTCTGTATTTATTTATGCTCATAGAATTTGAAAAATACTTTCAAAATGAAATTATTTATTTTCTGGTGAAATTCCTAAGATAGTTCATGAAAGGACTTCATAGTGGCCTTAAACAACTACTTTCCAAGTATTCTAGAAGTTATGAATGAAGTCAATTTGGGATAGATTAAGTCTTTTTTTGCTTATAACAGTCCATTTTATCTGCATTTTATGTATTTGTAACTTATGTGCTGTGACCTAAGTTCTTACACTGAAGAATTTTAATGACCGTATGTTCAGATTGATTTCACACAACGTTGTGTGAAATCTAATAAGAAAGTAAAAACAAACAAAAAAGACAACTATATAAATTTTCTTCTTTCGTATCGTAAACTGGATTTTTTCAACAGAATTAACTGTGCCGTCTTTCAAAACTCTGGCCTTTCTAGAGGGCATTTGAATTATTCGAAATTATTAAACAGCAGCCAAATGTAATCAAAGTCATAGCTTGCAAAAATGGCACAAGAAAGATCTTTGCTGGAGTTTCTGTGTCCTTAATTAAGCCAGTAGCCTCTAATAGAAGTTTTCTTACATGCATAAAGTTTACTTGTAGCTTTTGCTTCAAACTCTAACATAAATCCTTTTTTTTCTTTAAGATGAGTTTACATGAAACATTTCATCCTTCATAAACTATTCCTAAAATATGTGACGTGTTAAAAATTCTTGTTGATGCTAGGAAAAAATAAACTACAGAATAGTGTACGATGCTGTTTGTCATTAAAAAGCAAAACCACTATACTTTTAAACCAATCTTTAAGGATGTGTTTTTCTCATCCTATGATTTCTAGTGACAATCACAAAAATATTAAATGAGTCGTAGTGCAGTTAACTGTGATCAGTAAATTAGTTGAGGGTAGGTTTTTCTGACCAAATGTTGATCATTAAATATGTTTGTAATCAGTATTCCTTACCTCTTGTATTCATTTAGCTGCTGGAGGAGTGCTCTGAAAAGCTGAATCTGACCATGGCTGCACAATGAGTGTTCTTGGCAGACGGCGCTGAAGCACTAGAACCTAAAGACATACCCCATGATGCCGACATTTATATTTCAACTGGAGAGGTCTTTTTCTATCCATTAAAAAAAAATAAAAGGTAAAAAAAAAAAAACAAAGCCAAAACTGAGAAACCCCCAGCAAATGGCTTAAGGGGTGCAATTAAAAATGATTTTTATCCTGTCTTTTTGCATGGTTTAACAAAAACTAATGTTTACTCATTTACAGCTCAGTAAGAGGATAATGTGCTTAATGAAAGAAAAATCTACTGACAGCCACATTTATTGCCCTTCATTAGCATTGGTACTTAATTTAATATAGATCTGAATAGACATTAGGGAGCCTGCAGGAGGTTAAATGGTGAAAATGTAAAGAGATTATTGAATTTACTGTTTAGTTTCAGTGACATCAAACAGACATAATTAATTAGGGTTATTCCACTAGCAAAAATAATCCAGAATGTAAGATGGGATTCATTAATGTCTTTTTTTTTTTTTACTTTTATTTTGGAAGTTTAATGCAGCCATATGGAATATCTACTATGCTTTCTTCATTTTAGATGGTTTGGTAAGATCATTTTTAAAATTTTTCTTCTTTTCTTCTCATTCTCTTATAATACTGGTAATTATGTTTTTATTTTTTGCAAGAGAGGAGTAAGGGGAATTATATTAGTCCTTTTCTATTTAAATCTGAATTTAAATGTTTCTTTCTGTCATATTTTGAGATCATGACGTACCTTGTGAGATGCCTGCAGCAAATTTGGTAATGTAACGTTAGCTTAAGTAGGGTTCAGTATCACTTTCAAGGTACCAATTGGGTATTTTATTAAACTATTATTTTATTAAACTGTTAATTCCACCTGCATTTGTGATAAAGACCTTTTAATTGATCTAAATTAATGCATTATAAAAAGCAAAATTATTATTAGGGTAGTGTATATGTGGCTGGGAACTACAATTCGAGTGTACAACTCCAATCGGAAATGCAAATAAGATAAATAGTTTATGTGAAACATTCCAATTTGTATAATCTTGTAGTAGTAAAATGTGTGGTATATTTTTTCAAAAGGTAGGGATAACAAAGAAGAGAAACAAATAATTTATGTGTCTATTTCCTTGCACTTTTTGACTTATTTTTCCTTATGTACTCTCTTTAGAAACAAGCTTTTGGTTTTATTTTTCTACATAGTTTTAAAATAACATTTGCTATCTTGGGAAGCATTAGGAGACAAAATTTAGTGTTAAATCTTTCATTCTGAATTTCAAAATGTTCAAAAGATCTTTCACTAATTCTTTTATAGGTTGATATTCCTTACTATAAATACATTTATAGAAGATATCTATCACTCATTACTGGCTATTTATGTAAGAAAATGATTGCTGTATAACTCAATGCACATAAAAATCTCATATTAATTACTAGGGCTTTTTTGATACAAGTTCAGTAATTAAAAGTTTGTTAATGTATTCATGGAGGTATTAGTGAATGAAACATGTATTAGTGAGCCTATGTCTTACATAATCAATTTTATATATGACAAGCTGTTGTTGATAACATTAAAATTATTGAGTATGATAGAGGTGATCCAGTCACTAGAATGCCTATAATGAATGGCCTATATATTCAGTAAAAGACACAGATTATTTTATTTGTTGCTGTAAAGGTGTATGATACAACTGCTATTATTGCAGTATTTTTGTGTGGGTACTGCTAGAATTTATTAAAAAGTCTCTGCTGCTACTCAGTTCTAATTTCTCCATGCATATGACTGAAGTGTTATGATAGATTTCAAATTCATTAAGTGAGTCTTTCTTTCTTCCTCTCATTTTCCTCTTGCAAGCCAAGTTCAAAACAAAAACTTCCGTGCTTTGTCTGCATATCTTTGGCTGTGTTTCACTGTGACATGCACTGCTGTTCTTTTAGCACCAAAATGTTGGCACACGTTACTGAAAATTTCACACCATCCCTTGCTGGATCAGCAAGCTTAACCTACCAAAATCTGGTGTTGTTGAATGGTTTTTGACTGATAATCAATCTTTTTGCTGCTCGACAGTTGTTGCTGGGACACAGACTAGAGCAGGTGGCAGATGTGCCTTGTCTTTTGAGAAAAGGAAGAGTAGGTGAGCTTGGGCACTGAGTAACATATTGTGTGTCCATTAAAAGGGTAAGTGTAACAGGAAAAAGTCACTGCTATAAGTAGGAAAGCCACCAATACCAGAAAATAAGCCTTTTTACACAACTGTTTACAAGTTTAATAGAGCTGGAAAATGGCAGTTAATTGTGTAGAAATGCATGTGCTCAGAAATCAGAACTGTTAAAAACATTCATAAATTCTCTGTATAACATTCCATAATATTTTTTTGCCTGTATATTTTTTTTACTGATATGTGGTCTGAATGACAATGTACACATTTTTAAACAGCTACAGTAGAATGAAGATGGGGTTTAGAGGTGTATAAAGACTTAGAGATGGTGCATATTTTATGTGTTCTTTCTCTAGCCCAAGACTAGGAAGAGAACATAGAGTAGTATGATCTGTAAGCATCTGATTGCTGCATTTGAGTCCTTAATGCATAGATACCAAAGTGAAATGTCAGTAGCAAATCCTTTCTGCATGGGAATGGAAGATCAATGATACACTGTAAAGCCCCAACCCTGCAAATATGTACAAGTGATCCCATGGAAATTGGAGAGACTTTTTAAGCATTTGCAAGAGCAGCACCTTTGTGGAAATCTGTATTTCAAGTACTGTATAAATCACAAAGTCTTCCTGAATTCTGTTGTCTTGCATATAATTTAATTGCTTCAAGTGGTATAAATACCTGGTTAAAATATAATTCCCAGTAATGTTGATATCTTGGTTTGTTTGGATTTATTCACCTTCTCATCTTTCTGACATTAAAATTTTAATTGAGATTTGCATTAAATAAATAAAGATACAAGCACAACTTGACAAATTGCATGATCTGGGATAAAAATGGAAAGCCATTAATTCCCTTAATTTAATTCAATATTTATGATAAATACATGTGACATATCAGTGATAAGATGCCATTCCAACAGAAGGTTAGCAAAAAAAAAAAAAAAAAAAAAAATTAGCTCTCCAATATTTTAAACATATTTTGAGGAGAGTATTGTGGAACTAGCGTGTTGCAGAACTGTGCCAAAGATTTAATGCTCTGTATTATCTTGTTCTACGTAATTTGGTGATAGTCAGTGGTTATATTTAATTGTTTATTGGAAAAATATGGGAGACTATGTACTTCAGTGTTTGGTTGCGAACACTTATGTATTTAGTAGTTACTGAATTTCAGAATGTATTTGATGTTCATATTTATTCTTACTACCGTATGTTTCTTCTGTCAGCTTTTATTGTACCACCACACCTATTTGTGGTTGAGTTTCAAGTGTCTCCAGTGCACTGCTTCATTTTTATTTCATTAGTCACCAAATTTTTTAACTGATACTAATTACATTGTGTTGAATTTAATTCCAGTAACATTAGCAGCCTTGCCCAATAAAATAATCTCCTTCATAAAAAGTTTGTGCGTTTTATCAGTCATGCTACTGTGGGAGGCAGGGCTTCTTCTAAACTTCATTTTCCATTCACACATTTTTAAGTTTCTGTGGTTGCCATTTACCTTGATCTTGCTTCAGAGTTGCTAAGCTGAGGACAAAGGAGTTTTGGCTAATGAATCAATTGTGGAGTTGGACTGCTATCCAAACCCACTTTGCTCAGGCCTAATTCATAGTTACTACTGAGAGTAATGTCAGTGGTTCCTACAGGAGCCTTCACTGTAACGAAACTAAGCACTTACACAGCTACATGACGGTACTTGAGCTACAGTGACTGTAATGGGAACTAAGATGTCTAGCTCACATGCAGGTAGTTTAAAAGTAGACACCTAATTTAGCTGTGCAGATCCTAATCTGAATTGATTCTTAAAGACAGCTTTTTTGGCCAAAATGCTGTTGTTGCTATGCCATGTTCAAATAGTAGGGCTCTTCATCAGTAATATGTTTAAACAGAGGAACTTCAGGTTAGATAAAAGGAAGCAATTCTTTCCTGTGAGGGTGGTGAGGCACTGGCACAGGTTGCCCACAGAAGCGGTGGCTGCGCCACCCCTGGCAGTGCTCAAGGCCAGGTTGCGTATGACCTTGAGCCATGGTCTAGTGTGATGTGTCCCTGCCCATGGCAGGGGGTTGAAACTAGATGATCTTAAGGTCTTTTCCAACCCAAACCATTTATGATTCTATGATTACTTGTGAGTCATGCTGAAAGGGATTCCATGCACGGAGCATGTCACTGGTCACATAGGAGTTTGATCTGATTAGCACATCTTATTAGCTGAGTACAGAGCGTTGTTTATGACCTACCACCAACTGTCATTCTGTGGACCACTATAGTAAAAGGACACTAGGCAGGGAAACAATTAGTACATAAATGTTCACTTTTTCACTACCTAGCCAAAAAGTCTGTACTGTTTCAGCAGGATATATGTGTTTCCACTATTGTGTGCTGAAAGTGGAACTAAAAATAATAAAGAAAATATTGTGTCATTTATTAATGCATGTGACAAGGAGGCCACTAGAATAAATAATCCATGTTTAATGGTCTTAATGCTGCATTTCTGGTCTGTATTTAAATGAAGAGATAAAGATTTATTTTTTTTTTACTAACATTTGTATATCATGTGATCTACTAAATGAAATAATTTACCAAGACACGTTCCAGTTGGCAAGAATGTGTGGGAATACATTTAAAATAGGACATCTTTTCTACAAGGATTAAGTGTCAGTGAAATGATGGATTCTTACCATTCTAACTATTGACTGATTAAGAAATGTTTCAATTGCAAACAGCATTTGAAATAATATAAGGCTTTTCCTCATCAACATGTAAAAATTAGTGGGTGCATCTCATTTTTCAGGAAAAAAATTAATCTCTTCTATGAACTTGTAGTTAATACATTTTATTAATACATTTTATTACAAATTTGCCTGTAATCACTGTATTATATGTTATTATTTCAGTGCATTTGTACCAGAATTTTGTTCTGAAAAAGGAATATGCTCTAATATGCTCAAGTACATGTCACATATTATAAGTTTATCCATCTTATAGGGTGAAGATCTTAAGATACACAACAGGAATTTGTTGTAAACTATACAAGTTTCCTCTTGAAGCATCATATATCAAAAGAGAATTGAATACTTAGGAAATAGCTTGGTTGTATTCTGAACCTTAGAATGACAAAAAGCTGGTCTTTGAGAGGGATGCCAGTAAAATGTCGATTATATTTCATTTTAAGGAACAGAAAATTAATTTTATTGTTTTACTATGGAAAATTTAGATTTGAAACATTAATACAGATTCTTACAGCCCTTTCCTGTTGTGAGTACCTTTTTCAAATCTGAAATATGCCCATTTCTGAGCTATTTTGGAACCCTTCACAACATTAAAGTCTCCCTCCTAGCCACTTAATGCCATTGAAGTCTTTACTGCTTTTTATACACGGTTCTAGTGATAAGATCCAACTTTCAATATCCTGTGTCTTTTCCTCCTTTAGGTTTCTCACTTAGCAAACTCAACTACTTCCTTTGGCACCAGAAGATACACATAGTGTTCCCTCAAGAGCCTCCATAGCCGATTTTGATGAACATTTGTCCAGACAATATATATGGAGTCTTATTGATGGCACAATAACCATAGAAAATATATGTTAGGCTTTAACTTTCTTCCCTGGTTTTAGGCTTCTGCCCATTAACTTTTGTAGTTTGTTACGGGAATATGGGAAACCTTTGTGGTTTGATGATGTTACTGGTTTGTAAAGACTCTTTCCGTCATGACAGATTGACCAGATGCTTGATTTCTGGGAGCAATCAAAAGGCTAGAAGTTGTAAATTGATAGTCAAAAGTGATAATATGTTAACATACACAGACACACATACACACATATATAAATAAGACTAAGACAGGAGTGTTAAAATTGAAAATTCTTCAAGAAATGCAAACCACTGACATGTCTCCCCACTAACCTGTAGATTGCTGTAAGAATCTATTTGAAATAATTTAATATTTCTGACCCCTAATGTAAAAAAAAACCCAATCCAAGGTTGATTGTCAGCTGTGTGGAATGGAGAAATTCATCCCAATCCAGAACAAGACAGTCTTCCAACCATTATCATTCTAGATCCAGTGAATGCAAACTCAAGAGGAAAAAAAAAATATAGATCATGGTTACTAAGAAGTATTCTCTTTCTTCTCTCTGCCAAATGGAATAAAATTGTTTGCATTATAAAGTATCAACCTATCAATTGAATTTTGGGCTGAGAGCCAAAAAAATAGAGAGTCTTAACATTTCACCCAGTCTCTATATGTTTTTACCACCCCGCATTGTTGCTGCAGTGTCTTTAGGGCTTATTCATTCCATTTGGCATTAACACCTGTTTAATTCCCCAAATAATTTCAGGTTTACTTGAGTGTAAATATGGGAAGAATTCATATGACAACATGAACAAATGTTAATAATTTCTTTTAAAAGGTACCACACCAAATATTTGATTTCTTGAAACAATTTGCATTGTTTCCAGACTGCTCAAATATAATAATAGGAAATTTGCTTAATTTTTATTAGTGGTTCCCTGTTTGTTAGACTACAGTCTAAAACCTGATAGTTTTAATTGCTAATAATTTGCATATTTTCAATTATTTCCTCAAGTCAAATATAGCTGCATTTGTAGAAGAGAAATATGTTTTTTGTTAAGTAAAATCTAGATTTCAGATTCCTATCACACAAAACATATTGAAAAGCATTAATTATATGTTGCTGAACATAAATTTTAAGTTGTCTTTTGTGAAAAGCATGTAAAAGTCTTTTCACAATCTGGTGGCCTTCCTCAGTTTAAATAGACACTAACGCCATGACCTATTTTCCTGAAGAGTTCATAGAAAAGTTCAGGGCAAGGGGATGAAATATGCTGATTGGCAGAGAAGACAGGATGTTTGTAATTTTAGCCAAATTTCGAATGAAGACATACTTCAAATAATATGTCAGACTGGTGTTAGTGAGTTTAGAATCTAATGACAACTGCTGTCATTATTAGTTAAATTTAGCTAATGTGCCTGTGGCAATAAATGATGACACTTGAGAACATGCAGAAACAATAATCTGTCAAGTATTTAAAGATAAGGGAGTGACTGTAAATTTAGTTAAACACACGAATGTGACCTGTGTATAATACGTTTCCCAAATATAGAGGTATCTGTAACTTGAACAGAGAGCATAATTGAATGCAACATTATGTGTTGTTACTACTAGAGTGTTTAGATTTTAGGGGATCTCACCTTTTCTTCCTATTTCATAAATATGCATCAGGGAGATTCATATTTTTTATATTAACACTTTATTAATATATAAGATATTTCAGATTCATGTCTCTGTTATGGTTCTGTACACTCTAAAATGTATCACTTAATGTTCAGAGTCTTAAAAAGTGGGAACTGAGAAAATTATATTCCATTTTTAAAAGATTAAAATAGGTTTTTTGAGACAATGCTTTGGATTCATGAAGTTGTGAAGGTTGTTTAAGGCATTACTTGGTATTTATTTCTATCAAGGTGAGGAAAATGAAAGAAGTTAAAGCAAGATGTTTCTGAGTACATGTGCATAATATAATATATAGCATACAATATCAATATGCTTGTAATACCATATGCTAGACCCTTTAAACCGAGGAGTTTATTCCTTTTTATTACCATTTGAAGAAAGTTGCTTACAACTCTAAATCTTGTTTCAACAATTTAAAGCAATTGTGAACGAAGGAGATAGGTGTTGGGAGAATAAGAGCACTGAATTTTGAAATGAGTTCAATGTAACATGAGATGTGTGCAACCTACAGACCTGGGCTCAGATCATGAACAATACACTCAGTACCTAGATAGCGAATGTCAAACGTAAATGTTAGTGCTCTCTGAGTTTATATTTGTTATTCTGCAAGTGGCATTCTTCATTCTTAATAATGAGCCTCTCTGTCATCACACTATTAAGAATTCTTTTGCTGGTGGAAGGTGTTACTTGGCATTTGGACTGTAATTATGCTATCTTGAGATTGTTAAAGATTTACAGCCACTTTAACAAGCAGTAGCAATGTTACTGTATGTGGTTTTTGTTGTTTTTTTTTTTGGGGGGGGGTTACTTCCTTTTAAGCAATATATTCTGCTTATCCACAGTGTAATTTTAATTTGCTGAGTTAATCTTCACTTTCTGTACCAAATTGCAGACTAGCGCTGTTGATCTTGTTTAAATATTTTCATCAGCTAACATTAAGCATAATAACAATCATTTACTTTTTGAAAATTGCAGTAAATTCTGGCATAAAAATTTTTATACATGTGCATAAGGAACTGTGTTAAAATTTGTGACTTTGCAGTATGAAGCATTTAGTATTAACTTAGTGGTTAACAAATTAAGGTATATTTTGGTTGGCAGTAAATTGTACAACTCTGCTACACAGTGGCAGATTACTGAGAACCAACCACAGAATAATTTGACTTGATAAGGACCTCTGCAGGTCATTTAGTCCAATCTACTCAAGTAGGGCTAACTTCAAAGGTAGGACAGGTTGCCTGTGGCATTATCCAGTCAAGTTCCGAAAATTTCCAGAGATGGAATTCACAGCCTCTCTGGGCAAGCCATTCCACTGCTTAACTACTGTAATATTTTTCCCCCTTACGTTTAGTTGAATTTTCCCATACCGTAGCTGTGACTGTTTCTGCATGTCCTTTTACTGTTCTCCTTTGAGGAATCTCTTTCTCTGCCTTTTCTATAGCCATTCTGTAGGTAGCTGAAGATTGCAGCTAGACCTCCTCTCAGCTGCTTTCTCTCCAGGACCAATTAATATCTCCTTTTGCATCATGATGCTGCTTTTTATTCCCAACTCTGAAAGTCAATGAAATCCACTTGTGTTATAGTAATAGTACCAGGTCCTTGTAGATGATCTAAGTATTAAAGCAAGAAGGGCTTCTATGTCAGCTTGTCTGGTTTTTCTTACTGTATTTATCAGTTTAGTAGAGTATATCCTCTCTCCCTACAAACTTTGTCAATCTTCTGCATTTCATTGTCCATATTTGCTCTACTTCTGTCACATATCCTAATCACATAAAGACCTCAATATATTCTCATCAGGATTAAAAACTTCCTTCTAGCCTCCCATCAAATCACATTTGTAACATTCCCGATTACAGCATCAGTGTGAAGCATAGGGGTAGGTTCAAGAGAAGCAGCAATTAAAACAGATGCTAAGGAATCCTGAAGAAAGGAATGAAGCTGAAATGCCTGATGACTCTGTTTAGACACCTTGTTTAGACAGGTTTAAGTCTGGAATTACAAAATCCTTGCCCTAGTTCCAAATGAGTGTTTTTATTATCCATGGTTGGTAAAGGCTGATAGGCTGATTCCCATGGCTATTAGTTCTTTCTTCCCCCTGGAATTTTGCATTATTGCTGCACATTCCAGTTGCAACAAGAGAGAGATCTTGGTCCAGCCTGCACACTGGAGATTACAAACACTCTCCTGGGAACTGTGAAATATGGAGCAGGGTCTGTCAGACTGAGAAGATTATAGAACCTGACCTCCCTCTGCCTGGGAAATACAAACACCTGTCCACTTCTATAAATGAGACTTCACCACTATTCTTCAGGTTAGTTTTGTTTTGGTTTGGTTTTTATTTAAATTATCACTTTTGTTTTACTTTGTGATAAACTCAGTGCTGCCAAAATTTTTCTCTGCACTTAGTATATCTGAAGTACCCCTTGTTGAGGGAATGTTGCTTTGAAGGTTCATGGTTTGTGAGCCCCAAAAGACTGGAAGCAGCCAAACTTCTCAAATCAGACAGGATCATGGTCGCTGAAGGGTATGCAGCAGCATCAATGACAATGCACAACAGACAATTTCAGATGGCAAGAGTTGAGTTTATTGTTGAAAAAAATAAGCTAACACAGACACTCAAGTGCCTAATTTTGTGTCTATGCTGCTCTGAAGTGGCAGAAGTATATTCATTACCATGTACTGCCTGCCCTCCATGTACATAACCTCATTGATCTCTCAGTCAAGACTGGGAACAAATAGTCATACTTAACATTTTTTGGCCATGCAGATTCCTAGAGGGCTTAACTCCTATTGTGCTTGAGGCTCCCTTTGCAGACTTATATTATAGAATACAGACAAGCTTGACCTTCAAGCAGTCCTTCGTCCAGCCTTAAGGCATACTGTTGGATGTAACCCTGAAGAGTTGGGAAAATTTTTTGTTATCACATTCTTTGGCTTTGACAGCTATAATCTTCCTAAATTCACCTTTAGACATATCATTCAATGTCAACCAAACTCGAAGTTCACCTTATGTACTCTTTCATTATAATTTAAGTTAGCTGCCACTTCTTTTTTAAGTGCCACTCTGCTCAGGAGCAAACCAAACTACACTTATTGTAGTACACCTAAATTGAAAAACATCCTTTTGCTGTGGTACACAGCCAATGTGTAATACTTGTTTATATGGGAAATAGTACATAATATATGTCCAATAACTATATAAATGAATAACCTACTAAAATCATGGCACAGACGTAGACTAGATTTATCGATGCATGTTAGAGCCCCTTCTTCCAAGGTTGAACCACCATCTGCAATTCCCAAATAATAGTCAGTCCAACTTTTTACTCACTGGTGTTACTCATCTGAGATTTTGCGATCTGTTTTCCCATGTTAGTTTTTCAACCAGTAAACTGATCTTGTAGCCACCTCTTTATTACCAGATCACTGTTTTCTTGTGATCAAAAATGGAATTCATGGATAGTCTTGTGAAGGTGTTATTCAAGATAAGCTATTCATACGAATTCTTAGGTGCACCTTCCTCATTACTGCGGTCTCGTATGGCTTGGAACCTGCATTGATGCAGGAACTAAAAGATAGTGAAGCCAGTGTCTTACACTGTCAACCAAAGTTATTTTTTCACACAAATGGGAGTTATTAACATTAAAATTAATGTCCGTAGGAAGTTTCTTCATAAACTGTTGTTGTTCATGAAGTGAAAAGTCACTTCTTCTGTGTGGATAACTGGTTGATATTTAAGGATGTCCTCTTAGATTATTTTACAAGCTCTTTTGTTTGATGCTGTACAATTATTCAGGGTTCCCGTTTCTGAAATGGGTTTAGTAAAAATTTCATGCATCCTAAATGAATAATAAAACAATAATAATAAACCTTTTCCCATTGTTTAATAATGACTGTGAAACACACAGTTAATGCCATTCAATGAAGTCTCACTGCATTTTGCAGTCTAGCATAGTTACTTTAAGCTGTGGCAGGTAAGAACTAATGCTCTTTTCCCATCTGTATTCTACCTGGCATTCTAGTTTTAAACATACTACTTAAAAGGCTATTTTGAATGTAAGAATATACACAATATAGCTGCATTAGCAAGTCCTTTGATGCTGGAACCTGGTCAGTGGCAATGAGAATGTTGAGATTCAAATGTGGCAGATTTCTAACAAGTTCATGCCAACTGCACATGCTGGTTGGTTTTCACAGCAACCACAGAATACCTTCTTGACATCTGCGGGTGCATATTTGTGCTGTTTCAAAAGTAAAGATAAGACAAAATTCATAAATTCTATAAGTAATAGGAAGAGCTCTGGGGAAGCTACATTTGGAGAAGCTACATATGAGTTAACAAGTTGTTAACTAGGGAAACGGATCTGTGTAATGAAGCAGTACAAAGGAACTTAATATCCAAGCTACACACACTTTAAGAGATTTTATTGTAGTCTAACTCTAGTCTGTGTAGTGGATTTTTGAAAGGGCTTTAGGTATACATCTGGAGCATAACTGTTGGTTTTATTTCATCTAAAGGATATCAGTTTGCATGCTTTGATGCAAACCATTTGATGTGGTACAAATCAAAGTACACTAAACAGAAGCTGTAGGTTCCTCACTTAAAAAATGCAGTCTTTGTTTGAACTACAATGTTAATGTAGCTCCATCCTTGAGTAATAAAAGAAACCACAGTTTTTCAGATGTAAATTTGAAATTAACTTCTTGAGAAGTAACTGGTTATAAAATGGCCCCTACTAGATTAATAGATTTATGAATTCATATTCTCAGTCCTGGTAAGTTACTGTAGCTGTACCGAATTCAATAAGGTCATCTAATTTGCATTCTAATCTGTGGACTTTTAAGTGGACTTCTTAAGAATCCAGTATGAAGTTCCATAGGTTGATAGTCACTAAGGATATTTAGTTGGGAAACTAAACCATGGTTTAATGAGAGTTTGTTTTGTTTTCAAATCAATTACTAATATCAGTGTTGATAAGAAGATAAATTATCTTTTTCTTAGAAGCTTAAATAACTTTGAAAAGCTCAGCCATTTACACTTTAGTGGTTTTAGGGGCATATTTCTTAATATAATCAAAACATGCTTTACATTTCCTAATCAAGTAGCCTCATGAAAGACCTGTGAATTGAAACTAATATTTCAAAAGAACTGACATGCATCTAATGTAATCCAACTGTAATAATGGCAGTATGAGGCTTAAATTTTCAAAATTATGTGTATAGACACATTCCATTAGCATTAATGGCAGTTATAAGGCTAAGGATCAAATGTTTTGTGTGTTAATTCTCTAACTGCCACTGATTTTGGTGATCTTAGATTATTAAATCATTTTTAAAGGCCTTCAGCCCATAAGTTTTTTAATATATCCAACTCTGACTGAATTCTTATCAATACAGTGAGTATATTTGTTGGCACAGTTTTGATCTGTATCTAGATAGCTACTGATTATATTTCTGAATACAATGTACAGCAATCTCCTTTGAAGATTTAATTGTAAGTGAGTATTGTGCAGAGGCAGTACACATTTTAGAGGTCGTTTTGTAGTGGTCAGAAAAAGAAGAAAACTAACAGTTGAACTGAAGTAAAAATGTCATTTCTATGATGTAGTGTCAGAGATGGAACTCAAACAATGTACAAAAGGTTCATGCTTAATTTTCCTGAAGCAGAAGAAATGAGAGGCTTTTCATTTTTGCAGGTGAGAAATGAAATGTTCCTCTCCGCTCACTGATAGAGGCATGCTAAGGTGAATTTTAATTATGACTAAATTGTGGTATTACTCTTTCATACCCTGAACATCTGTTCCCTTCAGGAATGATGATTTATGCAGGCTATCACTGCAGACAGCTTGCCACAGCTTATGTCACGGTTAGTAGGAAGCTGGTGGTAGTATTTCAGAAAATACCAGCATCTAAGTGGAGACAGGCCAGTGTGTATTTTTAAGGTAATAGGAAAAGGAGTGCTTGATGTGTCTGGTTTTAATTTTGAAGCCAAATATTGACCTTTTTCTTTCAGACCATCTGTCATTAATGAAGAAAGTGTCTTGGCCAGTGGCGGGCCTGGTTCTTCATCATGGTGTTAAGCAAAAGAAAACCAAGCCTGTCTTATAACTGCATGTAGAAAATCATTGAGGGCCCCTCTGACAGAATTTTAGTGTTTAAGAACTGCAGAGGGTGGGATAAATATGAGAGTGTTGCATCACAAAATCAAATGGAAAAGGTAACCTTTGTTTATTAGCATGTTTGAATGAATGCATCTCCAAAGCACCTTTATTGTTAATGCGGTGTTATTGCTTTCATGTAATATAGATTATTCTTTAAAAAGAAAAAACAACCAACCCAATCCCCCTGCCAAGAAAAAAAAAAAACAAAAACAAAACCCAAAAACAACCAAAATCCAAAAGCAGTCAAAAAATCACTTAAATTACAAAGCCTTGGAATTAAAAACAAAACAAAACAAAAAGCAGGAGCTATATTTATGTTCAGGTTAGATGAGGGGAATTTTACATCTGTGCTCCCTCTTTCCTGAAACCTCCCCCCCATTGATTTGCTTGTCTTTGCCTAGTAGTCATCTTGCTTCTGATTATTTATTTTTCTACTTTGTGTGTGCTAACAGTACATTATCTGAGGATTTATTACCAAGGAACATTATTTCTCTATTATCTGAGGCATGGGTTATATATGTTTGAAAATGACCACGCTTGAAACTATGGTCAGTTTTTATTGGGTTAGATATTTAATTATAAATATTCAGAAGTTAAAATGTTTGTTTTAAAATGTGACACTGTGATCATATAATAAATATTTTAAAGTTACGCTATATAGAAGAATCTTTTTTCTTTTATAAGGTATTTGAATACTTTCTTTCCAATTCAGTAGGTTTTAGAAGAATTGATATGTTGTCTTTGTTTTCAGGTAAGTCTAGAAGGCTATATGTATTTGTCTCAAAACAAGTATGGTGTATTTCCTTTATATCACCTAATTTATATTATGACTCTCTAATATATTTTGAACAAGTTTCTAAAAATAAATTTTAAATACTTTTCAAACCTAGGGCTGATTCACCACATGGAATACTTTATAAAGGTTTCCACTACATGTAAGGAGTTTTGAATGCCTGGAATATTAGCGTTCAGCCCTTTCTGAATCCTGTAATCCAATCTTTTAAGTCTATAGGATAATATGATTATAATATGATTATTGTAGATCCCTTCCAACTGAAATAGCCTAGTCTAGTCTAGTCTAGTCTAGTCTAGTCTAGCCTAATTTTCATCCACTAAAATAATATCCAGGAGAACTCTATCTGGGTCCATTAATGAAATGTCATATATTTGTGAGTTTTCTAATGTTGCTTGTGATAGATGTCATCCAATAATTTGTAATATGTAACTAATATTATTAGTGTCAGTATTGATGCTAATATATATCAAGAAATTGCATGCAAATGTGAAAAATAACTGCAATTAATGTTCTTAGAAACTATTGTCTGACTAGAACATGCATGATACTTTCAAGATAAGGATGATCAAAACACACAGATCAGATTTGTACATTGGAGCAAAAAAGTTCAGCAATGAGTTTTGAGCATCATATAAATTCAATGGATTGATACAGTATTAATCTTTGTTTTTTGTTTGTTTTTTTTTTTTTTCCACTTGGATGTCTTCAAACATTATTTATTAAACTGATATAATTGAGACCCTACAGAGGTATGGACTGCTTGTAAAGGGTATCTAAATGTGACTGAGGCCATAGTTTTGAGCACATTTGTCAGCATATTCCAACGCTATTGCTAAAAGAAGGCTCACGATATGTGCGCTGTCACTTTAGGACTTCCTCTGCTCCCTGGACAGCACAAAGGTTACATTCCATCCTTCAGTGAACCACATGGGGAAGATGGCATATACCAAAAAGAAACCAATTAAAATCATCATGTTTAGTCTGGAATAGTTTCCTGAATCTGATTCACTTCACACTCAACTAAATACTTTTTCCAGCACAGGTAAGTAGGTCACATGGGAGTTGAAAGAAACAAATGAATCTGAAAAACTGTTGGAAGAATTCCAGCATGAATGTCCTGCTTTGTGCAGGGGAAGGAGAACTAAGGCCAAAGGAAAAGCTGTATGTTTATATGCAACTCCTATTTGAATTTTATACAAGTGTCTGATCCTCCACTGCAAATAAATGTATGAAGGTTGACACATTTAAAACAGACTGAAAATCAGTGTCTTGGGTATTAATGCAACAGTAATTACAAAATAAAAAATATTTGAAAACCTCAAAATGGTATTTCATCCAGACTAGTGATTTAAAAGGAAAGCATATTTTGTGCTTATAAATTGAAAACAATAATAAATGACCATAAAAATCGCAATACTGTGTTCAACTGGGCTTTCATCTAGTCCAATATCCTGTCTTTGAGTGGATGTCTAACAAAAAGTGAAAGAATAAAGGCAGCATATGGTACATATAGTGCACATGTTGATAATTTCCTAGCATACTGCCCTCACCTGGGACAACTCCAGTCATGGTGTAGTCAAATCACAACGTAAACAGAAGCAGAGCATTTTCCTTTCCCTTGAATACAAATATTATTTGTTATTTGAATGGGGCATTATTCCTTCCCTTTGCAGCATCATTCACTTAACATGATTAAAAAAAAAGAAAAGAAACAATTGTAATGTAGGGGTTTTCTGTGTATAATAAGCAAAATGTTCAGCAGATTGTTGTTACTCTGTGAAAAGTGTCTTTGTTTCTCTGTAATCGGTTACTATTTCTTTTCAGACTTTTACCTGTAAATGAAGAAGTAAGCCAGCTAGGCAGAGTGATGTGGAGACACCAGATACTGGTGGTGTCTTGGCAGGAAGGTCTGGAGTGCAACTGAAGGGTGTTTGACTCTTTTTATTCTGAAACTCTGACAAAAATGGTAATATTCTCATTTCAGTTATGCTACATCTGTATCACTGAATGAATGAGACAAAAAGACACTGCACATCTACCATTCAGTAATCAATACACTGATGTATATCAAATAGGATTCATAAATCATTGAATAAAAATATTTTTTTTCCATGCTGAAATTGCCTATACTTATGCAATTAAAACTGGAAAGAATAAGTATGTGTCCTGGGTTCAGCAGTAGCAGTCATTTTTCTCCTTCTTAGTGGCTGGTGCAGTGCTGTGTTTTTGACTTTCAGCCTGAGAACAGTGCTGATAACATCGATGTTTTCAGTTGCTGCTCAGTAATGTTTACTCTGACCAGGGACTTTCTGACTCTCATGCTCTGCCAGGGAGGAGGGGAAGCCAGGAGGAAGCAGAGACAGGACACCTGACCCAAACTAGCCAAAGAGGCATTCCATACCACAGCACGTCACGCCCACTATATAAAGTGGGGGCAGTTACCTGGAAGGGCTAGATCACTGCTCAGGTCAGGCTGAGTATCGGTCGGTGGGTGGTGGGTGGTTGTATTCTCTTTCCTTGTTATTTCCGTTATCATTATTATTATTGGTGGTAGCAGCAGTGGTTTGTGTTATACCTTAGTTACTGGACTGTTCTTATCTCAACCCGTGGGAGTTACATTTTTTTGATTCTCCTCCCCATCCCTTCAGGAGCGGGGGAGGAAGGGGGGTGAGTGAACGAATGGCTGTGTAGTTTCTGAATTACTAGCTTGGCTTAAACCATGACAGTATGTTTAACAAATTTTAAAGAAAAGGCAAGGTAACTAGTGATTCCACACCCCCACCTCATTTGTTTCATATTTGAACCGTTATGAAACAGTTTTTATGTTCCACCAAAGTTTAAAAAATATCTAAAATACTCTTACTGAGCTAAGAGCTTTCCAAACATTTTTTATGACTGAGACCTGAGGCTAGAATTTGATAGGGGAGACCGAGTGCAGGTCTGGTTTCTGTTCAGTTCTAATTAGACTTGAACCTTGTTCTCCCAAACCTGTTTTAAATGAGTATTTTTGGTTATGCAATTGTCTAGAAAGCCAAGGAACCTTTAGTTGTAAAGGATCAGATGCTACAATCAGGTACTATTGGAGGATCTTGAGCTCATTGTAAGAAATTGTAATGTTTACATGTTTTCCCTTTTCTCTTTTGCCAGAAAGTGTTCTGAATTAGAACTGTGCCAGAAACATGGCATTTGGGCCTAAATGTGGCAAATATGTGTGAAAGTGGTCAAGTGACGGGGAGTATATTGTATTTTAGCAATCGTATGATGTATGCAACACCCTCAGAAAATTCCGTGTTTGTTTTGTAGAACAGCATTGAAGCTACTGTAATTACAGCTGCAAGTGAGAAAAAGGGAGGAAAAAAAAACATCTAGCAACCAAGGAAACACAAATCTTTATCTCTCAAGTTTGGTGTGCAGTGCCAGTTATGGAATGTGGATTCTATTGAGGTAGGAGACGTGCTTTTCACACTTGAAGATGTGTTATTGCAGTTGACTCTGGGATTAATAAAAGGGACACATCTCTCTTAAAATTTACGAGACTCATACTTTGGCTCTGTTTGCTGTATGAGTGCCTTGAAAAAGACAGTTTAGGATATTCACCTGACTGATGGGTGAATAATGTCATTTGTATTTTCCTCTTGCCTCTCCTTTTCAACAGTTCCATGAACAATGAATTTTTCCTGGTCAAAGTATTGCCATTTCTGTCATCAAAAAGTAACTTATGTGCTATCTGTCGCAGACTTTCTTCCGAAGAATGACAGGTAATTTCACTAGCATCATTTCAGTGACAGTTTCTGCTTTTATCACACAACTCCTGTAGTGATGATTCACCTCTTTCATAAATTTGGCATTCACCAAATAGTATTGCACAATATAAAACCAGCTATTGTATATATTTCCAAGTATTATGATTTCTGTACAAACTAGGGAAAGGTAAGCTATATATTCAGTAAACAATTATTTTGAAGTATGTGTAGCAAGCGAACAGTATTTAAAAGGAAGCTATCAAGAAATACATGTTTTAAATTGAGGTATGTGACTATGTTATTCAATCTGAAAACCTGGCTCAGCATAACATCCTAATAGTGGGAGGGCTGATTCTCTTAAAATGATAGTTGTAATGCATGACTAGGAAAAATGAGAACAATGTGGATGTGGGCAATAAGCATAACTTAGAATTTGACAGTGGACACAAGAAATGGATTGTGATATCCCCCTATTTTGACGCTGTACAACAAGACAAACCATTATGAAGTTAGGGGTGTGTTCTAAATGCTTCTAAAGGAGAGTTTCTATATTTGCTAGCAGAATAAAAAGTTACTTAGAATTAAACATTGAAACTAATACAAAGCCATATATTTGTATGTTTAATGGGAATCAGAGCTTAAATTAGGGAATTGTGACATTTCTAGAGATTAGCATATTTTTTTATTCAAAGCATAAATGCTCTAGTCAAAATATGCAGTTATCACAAAAGTGTAGTAGGGAAAATTAAGCCCATCTTTCTCTTCTGCCACCCCCAGTGTAACTCAGTTTTGCACTAGTAGGCCATATGCTTTTCCCTGTTAAACAGTCTTTTGCTGAAGTCACTGGGTAGCTTTTAAGACATTGCTATGTTATGTTGCTGTTCTACCATAGCCAGCTATGGTCTATGAATACACATTAAACATTTTTGCACAACCTATTTATCTGTTTGTGTGGCCAAACTAATTAGAATTTGTAACAGCTTTCTTTCTGTATCTTTGTCAATAAAGTCTGTGAAGTAGACCATCTTGCTACATGTACATGTACAGTGCCAGATAGAAGTAGATTAATTCTTCACAAGCATCTCAATTTTTCTGTTTCATTTTGTACTATTTCAGCTGGTAAAAAATACAAAACATTTTGTGATACTGGCTTTTTGTTTTTGTCCCAAGTATAACTTGGAATATTTTATTTCTTGCATTTCTAATTAGTTTGCATATATATATATATCTGTCTATATATATATGTAAGGCTATACTTGCCAATGTGTGTAGTCATTACTGGAAATCAAGGAATTGACAGCTGTACTTTCTGCACACATTTTACATGAGGTATAGACTATATTGCAAAGGCATCTGTTCTCCAAGTGGTAAAAATTTATTTTGTAGCTATTTTGAGCATATTCATCCTATGGCTGGGCTTTTTTGTTTGTCTTAAGGTATTTGTTAAAGAACTAGGTCTTAATTATTTGCAGTAGCATCTTTCGTTTTTTTCAAGTTTTCAGACAGTTGCACACTAAGATGAATCTTACTTGTCTGGTGAGGTCCTAATAAAATGAATGTGGAGAAAAAGTTGTCAGTGTCAAAAGTGGTAAGTAGCATTTGTAGGACAGGCTTTCTGTTTACTGCAATGAGGACTTAAAACTGAAAAGTGAATCTGGACTAATTTTTTAATCCTTTGTTTAGGTTGGTGCCTTTAAATTGAACTAAAAATGGCAAATAATAATTAAGCTCATGAATAAAGTTATTTTTTTCTGTAATTCTAGCATTTTAATATTTGCATGATTTTTCGTCTTTTTTTAGTGATTGCATGTCTTTTTTATCTGTGGAAACTTCTTTAGTCTGAGACTTTTTCTTTCAGTTTCAATGGGATAACACAGAGTTTCTCTCTTCTACTCTTGTATATGGTCTATAAAAAAGACATCATTCTAACTCTGTTGAAGAAGAGTTATTTCTTTGAGCTTTCCATCAGTGTTTTCTAACAAATAGCTTTATCTTTATACTATAAATTTAATTAGGCATGTAAATTTTTATCTCTGACATTTTTTCTTTATTCCTGAATATCTTCATTATGCAGACCAAAGATTTTTAGTACAAGGTTTTAAATAAATGAGCTTAAGAGCCTCAGACTTTAGAATAGCCTGTGTCTGTAAATCTAATATCACGGGAGATGTGTGCAAGGAATATGTTGCATTTGTAAGTCATTAAAAGGAGACTTAAATTATTTGGGTTGTGCTCCTCAACAAATGTCTATGTAAGTAGCTAGATTATTTCTCTTCTAGTCCTAACCACTTTCTGAGAAGCAAATATGATTTAATCCCAGATAAAAGTAGAGTTTTCAGGGGTTTTTGACCCTCCTCACAAGCCAGATAGCATTCCCTGGCTACGTTTGAGGAAGAGAGAAGACTCTCTTCATTATGAGCATTTTCTTGTAATTTCAAAGTTTGCAGTTTCTGTCAGGTCAAAGATATTTAAAAAAATAAATTCTTGATTATTAAAAAAAAAAAAAAAAGAATATAGAGAATGCTTATGGAAACAGTTGTAATAAGAACAGCATGATAGCCTCAGGTAAATATTTCCCAAAACTGCTTGAGGAGAAACTGGACTCATAGCCTGTCAGTACTGCTACAAAAAAGAACACACTGATATATTCAGTCTTCCTACTTCATGTGACAGAACTATTTATCTTTTTGGTGGCATTTTCAATTTCTGGTACTGATGACAACATTGGCATGTTAAGATATGGATTAAGCCTTTGTGTGCCTTATTTTCTTTAATCACAGACTATGTGACTGCACTTGCAGCATTTGTATGTAAGCATGAGTTACTAATAAAATATTTCTTTCTAAACCAGCATTTAAATATAACTCAGTCATGATGAAACAGTTTACCCTGCCTTCATTGTGAACTCCTGTGACAAAAGTTGATGCAACTACGTGACCTGTGTGGCAATCAACCCAGATATTTCAATTGCCTCATTGAATTAGGCAATATGTATTAATTTCCTTCCGCTTCTAAGAATTAAGGAACTTTTGCACATTGGAACAACTTTTGGAAGAAGAATGTATAAATAGGCAGACAGGAATCCCATAAAGTTCAACAAAGGGAATTGCTGTGTCCTGCAGCTGGAGAGCTATAGTCCAATCCACCAGTATAAGGTAGGGTAGGAGAGTAAAGAAGACGGATTCTTCTTCTTAATAGTATTCATTGAATGGATAAGAAGCACTGGGCACAAATTCAAGTGCAGGAAATTCCACTTAAACACGAGACAAAATAGTGTACTCTTCAGTGGTCAAACACTGAACAGTTTTCCCAGGAGTGTTATGGAGTGCCATGCTTGCAACACTAAAAATGCCACTGGAGAAAACCCTGAACAGTCTGCTCTAGTGTGACCCATCTTTGATCAGGGAGCTCGACTAGATGAGCTCTAGAGGTCCCTTCCAACCTAAACCTCATCCTGTGAACTTACTGGGTGGACTACAGAAATGCATCAGAACAAACTATTTTGAAGAATTCTAAGCATACTGTGGCAGAGAAAGTTTTCTTGGCCTTTTTTTGGCTGATTACTATAATTTCATCTGGTCGTGTTTCTCTAATTGCTTCAACACTGAATGTTTTGAAAATAGAGATCAGCATCTGCAAGTTAGCCACAATTAAAAAAGGAAATACCCAGCAAACTTACTGGGTTTTCTAAAAGACTTCCATATGCGTGATGTCATCCAAAAGGTGGCACAGCTGCTTGCATAAGTGAGGAAAACTTCCTTCCCAACAGCTGTAAGCCAACAAAGCCATAATGAGTCTGACTGGTTTAAAAGGAGCCTGACGGAATACTTTCATGTGGAAACTTGACCTCAGCAAAATTCCTGTAGTGCAAGAAAAGTGGGAAAAAGAGAAGTTTCAAAATGAGTTCTGAAGAAAAGTAGCTTCTTCATTCATGATTGCTTGCTCTGTTTTTCTCATATTGCATGGATTTAAGCCTCCCAAACCTCCTAATGACAAAACTTGTGCATGAACTAGATGCTGTAGGCTTGCACTATACTTATTTTCATCAGGATAAATATTAAACGGAGAGATTAAAACTCTTCTATGGCCAAGATGGGCTGAAATTGAATTAAAGTGTTCTCTCTTTTTGTGTTAATATGGTTATAATCATCATGCATATACACAGATGTAATATGCATTTAATTCCTTTCCATTTCATTCTTTGCTCCTAAATGAGGAGCAGTACCAGTCAATAATTACCTTGTGTTTCGTTTTTGGTCTTAAATTTGTCCAGATTTTAATTTTATCTCTGAACTTCAGCACAAGAGCAGAAGAAAACCTGCTTTGAAGTTCCATGTGACTGGAGTGATTAGTTCATGCAAATTACACTTTCGCATGTAATTAAATAGGTTTTATAAATTGTTTTAAAACAATGGAAACAAGTTGGTGTGTTGTATTTTGAATTAATGAAATTTAACTAGAGGATATGAGATAGCACAGTAAATAGAGTGAGGCTTCTGTTGCACCAACAGAACAGTGTGAGCACTGAGGCGACTTTGTTACTGACATACATTACCTTATTCTGTGGAGATACTGTAATGTGATTATTCTCCTGCAGGCCATCACAAGTTGTCACTTCTGGTTGCTGTTGGCTTGTATTTGCTGTGGTCCCATAGACTGCTGTTTGCAAAGTCACAAGCCGTGGTGTACTGCCTGGAAATGTATGTCATTCCTGCACATGAACTGACTGAGGAGTAAATTTAAGGCTATTATAACTCTTTCTTTGTACCTGGAAAGAATAATTTTCTGCAAAATATGGCATCATAATTCTGAATACTGAATAAAACTTTGCTGAGTTCTTTATAGCCTGAGTAATTCAAATGACTTAACTAAGGAGAACAGTCATTTCAGTCTGAGACTATTTTTGCTTTTACATGGCAAGTTATTTAAATCTATTAATTTTCAATGCTGACCTGTTATAAGCTATTCTAGTTTAAAAAAAAAAATAAATGTGCAGGGTGGTAGAAGTGGAGAAAGAGGCATAAAGTGTATTGGAAAACTACCAAATGTCCCCTGCAAATGGACCCTATTCAGAATCAGTAAGCGTATGATGAGTGAAGTGGTTTTGAATATCGCCTTTAGATTCCATGCTGTTACAAGGCCAGCCCTGAACATGGCAACTCTTATTTCCACACACAGTACCTCTTCACTCTCAATTTAACCCAAAAATCTGATGAACCCATTACTCCATACTTGATTTCATGGAACAAGGAGTAGATATAGTTACAAATGATCAATCACAAGCCGTGAACCAAAGCAGCAAGGCATTAACAATTCACACCATTTCGGTCCACTTGCTCAAGCAGAAGATGTGCCAGCATATTTAATGCACAGCCACTTCATTCAGTTCAAGAAAAGACATGACTCATGCTCATTTTAGGAACTGAAGAGACTTCATAGGTTTTCATGCCTCCTAACCACTGAGTGTTTGAGTTTGCACTTCTAAACAAAATAACCAGGTGTTCAGTAAAGGTCACAGAGATAGATAAGTTTTTAAATTAAATTTTGCTCAGGTTAAAAATAAACGGAAGGATGACCTGGGAAACAATTCCCATAATAAAGCCAAGTTGTGTTGTACAAATTTGTATTGTACAATCAACATCTTGTTCAGCAGTATTGTAACACTGTAGACCCCACAGGCATATGCCGTCAATTTAATGGGATCACTGAAAAAGCAAAACAGCTGTGAAAGATTGCTTTAAGTACAGCAATCGTGTACTTGTCATTCTGTTCAATGGTGGAAAAATCCAAATTTGGGTAGGCATCAGTATTTAAGGAAATGACTGCTAAAGCATCTCTCGTAAGTACCTTAGGGACAATAGGATTTGACATATAGCATATAAACAAAAGTACACAGCAGCTGGTTAGATGAGTTTTTGTTTGAGTAAAAGCACACTGACATAATTTAAACAGCACAGAAAGATGCATGTTTTCCATCATTCAGTTTGCCTTTATAAACCACAATTTCAGATAGCACATGCCAGTTCCCCTGGACAAAGAGCTGCGTGATGCTCGCTAAAAATGCAAAACAGTGAAGTATGGTGTATGCTAGCACAGTCTCATGCCCTCTGTATAATATATATACAGGACTCAGTATATATTGAAAGTGCCTTCAGGAAAAGCTTTGTCCTGAGGAAGTGTAAAAAGAATTTCTAATATTTTAATCATATTAAAGATAATTATTTTTCCCATAGAGGAAAAAATTTGTTGGCTTATTTCTTGTAATTCTGGTACTGTTATTTATTTAAAAATACTTTTTCAGTTTTGTAGATTATTTGCTAGGAGATATTGGTGTAGAAAAGAACTCAGCATAATACTGGTGTTTATGCTCCAGTCACGCTATGAGTTTAAGTAAGAAGAAAGTTAACACATTGATTTTGAGGGATTCAGTTGTATTTTTTGGCAGCTCTTTTGTGGTCTTTGCAAATTGCCAGAGGGTGATTTTCCCATTCCTCTACAAATGTTCTGCCTACTTTTTGAGGATATCCTACTGAGCTTTGGATCTCATGCTTTCTGTCAC
Organism: Amazona ochrocephala; assembly: GCA_039720435.1. Taxonomy (NCBI): domain Eukaryota; kingdom Metazoa; phylum Chordata; class Aves; order Psittaciformes; family Psittacidae; genus Amazona; species Amazona ochrocephala. The sequence continues at coordinate 7,128,592 of CM077882.1, read as the reverse complement.
TCCATTTGATCAACACTGCACTCATCATTCTCGGCAAGTTTAATGCAAGACAAAGAAAAAAACATGCTTTTCTCTCCTGTTTGCCACAGTGGCTTCATTCCATTATCTCCATCAATTTAAAATCTCTGGGTTTTGTTTTAGGGAAAATTTCTCATCTCTGTTCTTCAGAGAAGTGTAGAATTACCCCATAAAACAATTATTTTATTCAAGGGAGTTCAATGTTTGTGGTGCAATATGAAATAAAAAATCAGTGGGGGGAAGAGTAAAAGCACTGAAGATATATTTACACTGCTTATCTCAGCTGAGGAGCAAAAATCCTTGGGTACTCTTCTTTTATCCATGGCTCACTTTCTAGTAGCAAAGACTGCTGCAATGGGAAAAATTATTCAATTAAAAATTTCAAAATGCGGATGGATTCTGATGCAGTATTTTTGATTCTGCATAAAAAATATGAAGAAAAGGGATTGTCTGTCATTTAAAATGGTTTCCATAACTTCTGACTGCCTTCTTTTGCTCAGCTTCCCTTGGAGGGAAGCTTCCTTCCTTTAAAATTTATTTCACTTTCTGATCAAGTACTCATTTGTCATCCCTCCCTCTCAGGAATTCCATGAGTACCTCACAATAAAACCTCTAACCTTCTGAGAGACCTACATCACAATGAGTTGTTCCTAAACCTTACTAGTTAGCTCATACACTTTCTTTCCAAGGGTTACTTGTTGTCTTCTTTTCCTACGCTCAACACACTGTTAATGACCTTCATAGCTGTGCTTCATAGTTCAACATTTGTAATGCTTGACCTGCTATAATGTTGGACTATGCAATGCTTGACAATAGACTGTAGATTCTTTTCACCTTGCTTTGTAGACTGTGGTCTGTATAAAGCCATAATATCAAAGCACTCTTTTAAAGTTGGGAGATATTTTATGGAGTTATTACTGATACTCTTAGTTTTCAAAAGGGTATTATTTCTGACTAATGCCCTCTTTGTTTTAGGTAAGTCACCTAAAGTCTGGAAGTAGCTAGCTGTTCATTGAAAATTCTTGCGTTCCTACATCAGTTCCAAATGCAAGCAACATAAACATGCCTAAACTAGGAATAATTTCTGAGCAGCTGTGTAACTGTGTTGTTTGTTTGTTGTTTGTTTTTTTTTCATCTTGAGTGCTAAGGATATCTTCTGGAATCACCAGACAGGTGCCCAGAGCAATAAACTTACAGAATATTCCAGTAAAAATATTCCCTTCTGAAATTACCGCCCTGCTGTTCCACCTTTATTCCTTTCCCTTTCTAAGAACACATGGTTTCATACTTCAGAGAATGCTAAATAAGTTAAATACCATTGATTTCTAGAATTCTAAAAAGGAGGTTAGAAAGAATGGGGGGAATGGAGGGGAGGAAAGAACGCAAGATGTTTTGAGACTATAAATCTGGAAACGAAAAGGTTAAGTATGAAATGAAGCAAATGCTGTTATGGATAGAATCAGCTGATGTTAATGGAAATGATTATTGCTTATAGAAAATTGTTTGGGTCTGACACTCAGTGTGACTGACTCATTTGGATGTTGGGCGCTTCTGAAAGAGGTGACACTGGATCTTCTCACTTCTGAGCTACCCAAGCAGGTCCTGGAACTGTTCCTGGAACTCTTGGGTCCTGAGGGTCACCACCTTCAGGGAAGGTGAATCAGCATGGCTGCGTTAAACTGCTGTTAAAATTGTTTCTGGTAAAGTATTTAACAGTATTATAATCAGCGTTCACATGTAACGTCCAGTGCCAGTACACACATATTTTCACATAGCTGTGTTTCAGTCTGTTTGTACACTCAGAAAAGCAGCACTACTTGTGTTTATCTTCATTCCTGTCTGTAATTATTTTCTTATGGTAGCTAAGTTAAAAGCACTCAGTAAGAAACTTTATTCACTTAAGTTATTTGTAAAAATTCCAAAGATGTCTCTGGGATCAGATTTCCATCCTTTTATTTTGTTGAACTAAGTATAAATATAACCACTCCTCGTCACATAACAGAAAATCATAGATTTAATTCTGATGCTGCTTGCTTAGTCCTGAAGTAAATTCGCTCCTGCCAGTGCTCCTAGTCAGACTTCATTCATTACCATGTCTAATACTCTTAATTTTATGTCTGGCTCCAATGTTAAGGAGTAAGTCCATTTTTTTAAAAGTCATGTTGAAATAATTTCTGCTCATGTTCAATTGCATGGCCACATCCTGATAAATCGAGTTGTAAAAGCAAATATTTAATGCTTTATAGTATTTACTGTGGTTTGAAGTCTTTGTTTGCATATTTTAAGAAAGTTTTGCAGTATTACTTTTTAAGATAATAAGTACAAGAAGGTTAATATGCATATTAGCTTTGTTCAGTGAATCTCTGTCAGCCTTATTTTGTAGAGTCTGGTCTCCCTTTGGATAAATGAGAATTTCATCATAAACTTCAGTATGGACAGGGTTTCAGTCCATTTTCTTTTCTGCAGTCCCTGCAGAGCACTGAACCCATATATGTATCTTTTCATGTTTTCTTACATTACTTCTCATTTGTCATTGATCGAAGCTTCTGTGTAACATTTTCTACTACTGTAGCAAGGAGAAAGCACACATGAGCCAGGCAATTATAAAAACTTTGAAAGAATGATGTGGTAGGTTTTCATTCAAGAAATTACTTAAATGGATCATTTTAACCATGTGGATAGTCCTTTAGATCCGAATTTTTGTTTTTATTTCTTCTTGTATTTGTGTATTTTGCTGATCTGAAATTGCAGTGTCTTGTAAATAACACAGAAACATTAGAACTTCAATGGGGTTTAAGTAATTAAATTTCAATGGCTTTGCCAGCTAATTCAGAACAGGCGTTTTATGCTAAGTACGTAGGATGGAAGTTGGTGCAAGAATATCTGCTGGAGAAGTAAGCATACTGTATGGAAGCTCTGTTTATTATTTTATGTATTTTCTTGTATATTACTAATAAAACCAGTTGATTTTTGGTATTTCCCTTCTCTTCCCTTCACTTCCCTTCTCTTCCTTTCCCTTCCATCAGGTAAAAGCCTGGAATGCTATTTTATATTGCCATATAAGGCCCATGTACATTTTACACAAAGATATCTACAAACTGCATGCATCTCAGTAATGTCTAAAGCCACAATAATTATTCCTTATTTATCACACATGGTGACATTGGGTCCTTTTGAGGGTGTTTTCAACCTTTACAGTGATTTGAAATCTAAGAACAGCAAGAAAAGAATCTCGTTGAGGCCATCACCATGAATTAATTTTATCTATCTTTTTATTTGACCTTTCCTCATTATTAAACAGCTACACTGAGCATTTTTATTTGCTAGAAGTTGTTCTTTCTTGGGTAATGGCAATGAGAAAGTTATAATAAAATGGCTTACAGGAGTGTTGATTGTATTTTATGAATGTTACCATTTGTAATATGATACGTATGTGTTGGCTCGTCAACAGGAAACTCTACACAGAAACAACATGGATCTTGCAATTTTATCAGGATAATGCAAGTAGATTTCAGCAAGGTTGGTTCCAACTCATCTGTGATAAATGAGAAGATAAGGCAATCAGTGCACACCATGACACTCTCTGCAGCTAGTTAGGCACACTTCAGAACTATTCAGGTGTGCTCACGAAGCTTATGAGTCTTTCATGGGGGTGGGTGTCTCAATATGAAAACGTCCTTCATGGTGGCCACTAAAAATGCAGGAGTTGCTTTTCCAGGACTTAACCCAGGTCAGATATAAATAATAGATATTAAGATTTAGTTCTGATGCTGAGGCTGCATTAGAAGCTGTATATTTCTGTTGGGTCTAAAGAATGCATTTTCCTTTTTTTTTTTTCTTTTTCTTCTTTTCTTTGCATAGCTCCTCTGCTTGACAGATGCTTGCAAAATTCCATCACACCTTTGTGTGAATCTGTTTGGGTCTTTAAGAGAGAAGGTTTCAGCCTCTCGGGAGCAAAGATTTCTGTCCAAGGTGTTCTATTGGCTCTGCATCAAAGACTAAAGTCTGCAAACTGTTGCAAACAGGTGAGTTGTCCTACTATTTAAGTCTGCTTTTTTGATTTCATATTCAAATGTATTAATTGCATAAAAACCAATGATTGGTGCTGTGTCATAAAGAAGTGTGACATATATTGCATAAGCTGCAGTGCCTGTTAGGAAAATAAAATGCTTCTAGAATTGCAAAGCTCACAGTAAAGGAATTAATTGTGTCTCTCTTTTGATGTAGGATATTATACAGCTCATCTTTACTTGCTATGCTATGATGTTCCTTATGTGGAAGTTCTCTAAAGCTATAATTTTTCACTGCTTGTTCTGCACACGCAGTTTTTAATGGTCTCATTGATCTTCCCATAAAACTAATTTAATAATTATTTAGTTGCAACATTTTTTTAATAAATAAAACACTTCTAAGTATAACTGGTGCTGCATTATGAAAAATTGAATAAATGTGTAATATTAAAAACTTCAATATTTTAATAACTACATATGTGCCACTAAATAAATGGACTAGATATGCATTTTAATTTGAAAGAATAGTAGAAAACAGATACTGAATATGCTGTTGGGTAGTTTATGAGCAATAAGATGATTCATTTTTTATTAATTGGGTTTTTCATGTTAGCAAATATAAATAAGAAAACACTGATCTTGTATGGAAGTTACTTTAGTTCATTTATGTGTGTAAGAATGTGCATATTTTTAAAGGTTAGATGAGGACTTTATAAAAATAGTAGACATACAGATTTTCCAGGAAAAGTATTATACAGAAATTAAACAATCAGCTGGGAACCTCTGATTTAAAAATGATCTTGGGCCCCAGAGTTAAGATACATAAGCTACCAGTCTATGCAGGAAGGGGGAGGAGAGGTGCAAGTAAAGTGTCAGTCACACTGTTTATACAGCACCTCCTGCTGTCAGATCCATACAGAGAAATGAGAATTGACTTTGGAAGGGGCTATTCCTGTCTAGAGTTAATAGTGGTCAACAAGAAGAAATCAAACAAAAACAAAACTAAAACCCAGAGAACATGTGTGTGTGTGAGACAAAAACAAGCAGACAACAAAAACAGAACAGATTGTTTCAGAATATTTGAGTCAATATAGTGATATATTGAAAGTGAGAAATATCTTTACATTTTTTTGACTGATAATTCTTCCCTTTTAAGACAATGCTGCCAGTCACAAAAGCTACAGAAATGACATCTATTATTTTCCAGTGCCTTAATGTATAATATTTACTCTTTTAGAGAAAATATAAAATACAAGTTTTTAGTATGTATATTGGTAATTAGTAGAACAAAACAGACAAGACAGTTTCTGAATAAAGCTGCAAGTGCAAGTCAGTCAGTACTTTTTGCTTTTCTCTCTAAAGAACACATAAAGACATTTCAGTGAATTAACTTATGTTAATCATACCTCTGGTGATTATCCAGCGGTGTTCAGTTGGAAATTGTAAATGACAAGAAAAATATAATGATTTTAGTAGATCTGAAATCTCTTCTGAAGACAAATAATTCTTCATAATGAAAGCCTTGCATATTAATGTGTGTTCAGTATAACCATGTTGGACATTTTTAACTTTTACGAGTTCAGATTACAAGGCCAAATGTCAGTACAGCTATGACAGTTAATTGTCTATGAAAAAATATATGGTGAAAGTACTTTAATAAACATTTGAAACTGGTTTCAGTGCTGAAAAGAAAAATTTACAGCGCAAGGATGTTGAATGTTTTGTGCAGTTAATGTGCTGAAAGCTTCTGTTATTTTGAATTATATTACTTCAAAGAGAAGATAGCTTAAAGTGTCTCTTGATTTTTCCAACCATTTTCTAACTGAAGTTGTGTTAGTACTGAACATAAATGAAATCGTTATAATAGCTAGGTTATGTTATACTGTGGCTATAATGATACTTACAACAATCCTACTATATTTTGCTTATGTTGACCTTTTTTCCTAAGTAACTAAATCAAGTTTGTTTTGTAAAGAACATGTTGTGATATGATACAGATATAAAATTAGGATGCACATTAATAAAGCACCAGGGCATTCAATCAAAATGCTATCACTTTGTCCTGTTGTGCTAAGGCCTGACAGCATGCTATGATGATTGCATACACAATTCATACCAATATAACATCTAGCCATTATATGACAACATTAAATGTGTTTTCTTGATTTTTATCTCAGTGTTATTTTGACATTTGAATTATTCGTATTCATCTTTTCATTTAAATGAAAAGGGAATGGAAGTAAAAGAAAGAAGGAAATTCTTTGATTGTTATTCTGCTAAGACACTACAGTCTGCCCACTGAAATCAAATAACACATAAACAACTAGTAATGTGCTAATACATGTACTTATATAATAACATGCTAATACATATATTTCTATTAAAATCCCTCTGGACTTCAGTTTAAAATCCATGTACTGAATTAAAATAACACTTAGTTTCTGGTCCGCACTGTGCACTGGTTGCAGTGTTGTCTTTATAATCACTCTGTTGCTTCTTGCCACAGTGGAAGAAAACAGTAAAGGAGCTAGCATCTCTTTCTGTAGTCTTTTTATCCTTTTAAAGAGGATAATCAGCGTTCTTCAAAGAGTATTTATTGAGAATAATATAAATGAAGTAAAACAGGTGGAACTGAGGAGTACTTGACTTTGATAAGTGATTTGTACTTTAAATAAAGGAGAAAGGAAGAAAATATGCATGTATAAATGCTATACTACAAAAACCTTCTTTTTGAATTATTTTTAATTGCAATTGCATTTCTGTATAATGAGCTATAAGCTGAACTAAAATCCTGGCAAACCATGTATTCCCATTTTAATGCCATGAATTCTGGAACTGTAAAATGCAGCTTTCTAAAAAAAAAAAAAACCAAAAAAAAAACCCAAAAGAATGAAACAACACTACTGTTAGAATTATGAAATTATTCTGCTAGCAGTATTTCAGATGTTGGCCTTTGCCTTGCTATTTTAAACATGCCGTGTTGGTGTCTATTGGAATTTCTGAGATCCCCAAACCTATCTGGAAGTAAAAATCAGTCAGCTATATATATAATGTACGCAGTTGGGTAAATGCACAGAAGACATTTTTTAGTTGTTTTGTCAAGTTACTTTAGTTTTTATTAAAAACAGTTTTAGAAAAAAAAAGCAACACCAAAATGAAGTTGCTTTTAAATGAGATGTAATGCATTAACAATAGAAACAACAATATATCTGATCGAATTGGATATAGTTAACACTTTCAGAGATGGGGGATGTCCACCTCATTAGCATTCTTCATATGTAGTGGTGCTGTTGGTGGGGGTGTTGAAGTAGGAATGCCATTGTGCTGGGTTCCAGTGTTTGGGGACAAACACTGCTGTGGAAGGAACGTGTGAAAAGGCCATAGTACTGACAGTGAATGAGGAAGGCTGTGCTTTCTGTATGCTTCAAGCAGGGAAGCTGTCATTCACAGGCCTAGCACAGCTAAACAGAGGCCAAAAGAGAAGACTCAAATACCTTTTAAAATGATATTAATGATTTTTAAACATTTTCTTCATTTAGAATTGAACTTTATTCAAGTTGTTAATCTGTCCTTTATTAAGTAAGATGTACATGAACAGGTAAACAGAATATCTCATCATCTCCACGGTAAAGATTTATTATGGAAAATGTATATATATGAGTATTTGAGAATCACAAGTTGTTTAAGATATATTTAAATGGTTTTGAGCGTTTGTTATTTATAAGAGCTTAGCAAAATTTTAATGTGATAGTTAACCAACATAGCCAGTCCAAAGGTTCTGTTCTGCGTGCTTTAATTTTTACTGGAAATGTGTTATATGTGGAGATGAGGGGACTGAGCTGGGATGAGAAATGGCAGGAAATTGTTCTGAATGTTCATTAGCTTGATCTAGCAGAAGTTACAGTAATAGTAATTAATCATTTGAACCATAGCAAACTACATTACATCAATGTAATGGAACTAGTATACAAGGTACCCACAAGAAAACAAAAGAGAATGAAATCATTGACTGATTCTGCTATTCACCGTTTTGGCTATGGAAACACAAGGTTAAATGTACTATTTCAAAACTGTATATTCAGCAGCTTGGCTGCTGTTACTATTCTAAGCTACATCCATAAACATTATATTTCCTCATTTTGGTATGCGGATTCATAAAAACACTGTTTTGTTTCCGGTTTTGATTTTTTTTTTTTTTCATAGGCAATATTGCAAATACCAGAACAAAGAAAAAGGAAAAACTATTTCTTTTATTTACTTGTGTGGTTCCCATGAAACTGCTGACTCAAGTACTGGAAGTCAAATACATCTGCGATACACAAACAAAAGCTTTTCTCCATAACTTCTCTTTTTTGTACTTTAGAAGAAACTGTCATTATTATTCAATTGGTTTTCACAGATTTCAGTAATTACATTGTGTAGTAAGATTCCCAATGACTCTTTGGGTTTTTTTTTCCCCTTACAATTAACATATAAACTAGCTGGTAGGTATAATCAATTTCAGGGGTTTTGGCTGGCAGAAACTAACAAAATCAAGTACTTTTAAATCGATATATTTTTCCTATCATTTTTATATCCATCCTTGCTCATAGAGTTATCAGAAAACTGTGACAAAGAATTCTTACCCTCCTTATAATGCTTTTTTCAGAAAATAAGATTATATTGTGGTGAAGTTGGCATAATAATTCTTAGATATTATTTGAAGAAAAGAAATTCACCAAAATGCTTAACTTGATTTCCAGGTCAGCCCTATCTTGTATTTGTGTTTTTATGATTTTTGGAAGTCTATTCTTAAAATAACTTGAGTATCACAGCCCTGTTCGGTAGCTCCCCCTTTTTTAGACTTACATATTTGTTTCCTCTTCCTTGCAGCTTCTGCTTTTCTAATTTTATCTGACATTGACTCACACTGGTGAAGAGGTGTTAAATAACTTTATTTCCTTCTTTATAGGTCACTGAAAAATAGATTTTTGTTGCCTGTTTGACCTGTGTAGGGACCACTGAAGAACTAATCCCATGTTGAAGTGAACTTTGTGTAGCATAAGATTCCATATGAAAACTGCAATATTTCAGCATAATTTCTTATTAAAAGAATGTAAAAATAGTGTTTCAGTAATTTTGAAATTGAAATAGAATACTGCCCTCTTGATAGTTTGGATAAGTGATTCTTAGAATGTTGTATTGTTTATAGATTTCAGTGATGGTTGAAATTTTTCCCACAACTGAGCTGCATTCTAGTTACCAGAAGTATTTTAAGAACCTTAAGCTTGTGTCTTTTTCTAAGTGTCATGCCTTGAGCAGGCCTAACATCAGTTAAATGAAGTGAAAATTGCATTCTTGTCTTGATAGAGATGAAAATGGATTTCTGGTCATGAAATAGATGTAGTTGTCACTTTTTTAAAAAGGTGTCAGCAGTTTGCTTCGGCAAGTAAGGTGCCAATTCAGTACGACAGTAAACTTGTGATCTGAGCAATCAATAAAATGCTTCAATAACTTCTGCTTCATTACACTTATAATAAGAGGCTATAGATCTGTGGCACATAAAATGTTGATAAAGAGGATATGTAGGGACTTAGTGTGACATTTTGTTTTAGTAATACAGTAAGTGCAATGTTGCCATCTAGAGTTTATGCATGGGTAATTATTCTGAAAGCAAAAGCTCTAGTGAAAAAAAAAAACAACGCTGATATTTCAAAGCCCTGTTTATTTCCACCCCTTAGTGGCATGTATGTCTATCTATATGGAACAGTTCAGTTGTCTTGTTACAAAACTGCTTAGGTCAAGAAGTGTAACATGATTTTTAGTATTTTTTCTGCTTTTTCATTTGGTAATGGGTAAGAACATGATCCCCCTAACCTCCTGAACCAACATTTAAATGCATCTAAAAAACAATTATCATCTACATAGATTTAGTTGCTACCAGCTCCTAACAAAAATTCTAACATTATAATGATTCGACACCTGTAATGGGGATAACAGAAGCTTTGTAGTCACAGTGAATTAATATTGTGATGTTTCACATTCTGACCAAGCGTTCTTTCAGTTGATTTATGTATTATGAGACCAAAAATGGCTCCTGCTGATTTTTCATAAGCATACATTGCAGGGGAATTGTCTCTGAGCTATTTATCTTGTAAGAAAATTATTTTTATCTGTAAAATTAGGTGGGTTTTTTTCTCTTTTTAAAATGGATGGCACCTGATTGATATGACACATAAAGAGTTTCAGCTATATGTGATATTGTATTTCAAATAAATAAAATCTACTTGAGATCCACAAAGAGTTTTATTTCCCGAGGAAATTATTGGAAATCCTAAATTATTCTGAAATGTATTTTCAAAAGAAGTGTGACCAACAGTTCTGTCTAGCAGTCATGAAGGATGATGGGCTTGCTGAGTTCAACAATCTGGCAGGGATTTACTTAGTCAAAATGAATAAATGGTTGAGATTATTGAGAACAGTATAATTAAAAACCTGTTTATGTAATAAAGGTTAATGTCACTAGTTGCACAGATATAGCATGTTTATTAGGATGATGACTGATTAGTTCTTTTCCTTTTTAAAAGCAGCAAGAATGATATTGCTTCTGGTTTTCCTTTTACTTTGGTGTATAATTTACCAACAGCTTCTCTTCTGAGTATCAGAGCATTAATGTAACTAGGACCACTGTAGTACTCGTGCTTGATATTTATGATGAGGTAGCTCTTGTTCTGATGAGGTAGTTTGCAAACACTGTCCTGTACTTTTTTACCATAATTTAATGTGATTTCTTTTCTGCACAGAGAATATATGAATGAGAGTAAATAGTGTAAATCTGTCTGAAGTTGCGGGAAGGAGTTAAATGAATACTTAAAAAATGTATTTTCTGGATTGTGTTTCACAATGTTTTAATGAACTTGCATTATTTTTTCCTTCTCCCTCTTTGGAAATGAATGTTTGCTCAAGACATATGGTTCATGCTAGAAAATTATGTATTAGTCAAAATGTAAAGCACAGATGGGGGACGATATTCAATTTCAAATTAGAAATTAAGTGAACATTTGGGACTAATGAAGTTTTCATTATAGAAGGGTCCAGCATCTTTGTCCAGTGCATTTGCCACTCATATTTGATTAAGCCTCACTGGCCACAAACCAGTTTACCTTCTGAAGATGTGGTGTGCTGAGGTGCCTCCTGCATAATCAGGTGAATCCAAGTGGGACATGGATTCTTTGGTGATGGCAGGGAGGGAAAAGGAAAAGTAATTCATTACTTTCCATTTTATTACCAGTCTTTTAATTGGATTACCATGAAATGATGCCTGGACATATCTGAAAGAAATGGATCTCTGCACAGAACTATGAATTTGACTTATTTGAGCAGTTAAAATTCATAGAATCAAAAGTTTTCAGATGGCATATAAAGTAATTTTTATCATTTGGATTCAGGTTCTAAGGATTTGTCAGACAAATTATTAAATTCCTGTATTTTATCCATGTTTATGCACGAGATTATTTCAGTCCATCTCAGACTACTTTTTTTCCTTAGGGTTTGTGCAAGGCCAAATTGCAACATATTTGCCATGGACTAAAAGTGAATAAATGTTTGTTTACTGAATTTGCTCAGTTGACAAGGGGTAGGTTGTAAAACAAAGAAATTTGAATCTATACCTAAGTCTGGGGGCAATAAGAGATTCTCCTATTATAATTAGGCTTACAATAAATTTATGAGTTTTCAACTTTGTTTTATTATCCTGAATTTTAAAAGTATTAAATATATCATTTGAGCAGGAGAAAAGAGGTCTTCAGTCATATTTTTCATAAATATTCTGTAAACCTATGTAGTTTTACACAGAGATGATTTAAACCAGATTAGGTTTAGATGTATCATTTTAGAGATATGTAAGGAGACAGCTAAATATGGATTATCTCCCCATGTGAATATGGGACTATACTTGCAGTAGTATCCTATTTGTTATGCAAATGCAGCTCTGACTTTTTTTCCTTATTCTAAATTAAACAAAATGCTGCACAATTATTAGATATCCACTTTGAGTGAGCTCTTCAGGACTTCAACTAAGATTATTAAAAGTCATTAAAAAAAAAAAAGCACTTCAATTTAGAACTTTTCGTATCTATTGAAAATAAATAATTGCATTTTACAACTTTAAAAGTAATTCCAGAATTGTATTGCTAAAGTCAGTGGAAGTGGGTTTGACAGATTTTCTCTAAATTACTCAACCACCTACAGGTATTATTGCCAAGATTCTTTTGAAATAAGAACAGATTTTATGGAGTTACAACAGCAAAGTGAAAGGGTATGTTTGATATATTCTCTGAACTGTTTCAACACCCACAGGTATATTATTTGTAAGAAAACAATCACGCAGAGTCTTCAGCTGGTTAGAGAGGCCACAGCATTCCATCTTCACCTGACATCCTAGCTGTTCTCTCAACATCCTGTGCCCCCTGCCTACCACCCACTCCTCCCAAAACAATGCTCACCAAGAGAGTTTTGTGTGAATGGACAAGAATATGTATGTTTTTTAAAAGAATCTGAACAGTATAGAAAACACATTGTGGGTGTCGAAAAGGCTTGAGGTGGGAGAAGAAAACCTGTCTTTACGATTGATTAGTATTCCTTACTTTCTTTCCTAATTAATCAATGTTATTCTGTAATTGTTAGAACCTTTCAAAGGTAATCATTTACTGGCTTAACAGCTGAACAAAAGATAAAAAAAAGACCCAAAAAACATGAAATGGAAGATTTAATTTTCTTTATTTCTTTTTTATTTGATTTACACATGCCACTCTAGTTTGTCTTTTCAATTATTCTAAAGAATCAAGTCCTGAAATATTCGCTTGGGTTCTTCAAACACATTGCTTAAACTTCACCTATTTAAGTTTTAACATGAGTACCTTAAAAATGAAACATTATGAAGTTGTGATTTCTCAAAGATGCTTGTTTCATGTCATGGTTTTTTTTCCGTAAATTCTTGTTAATTTATTCCTGTAATGACTTAAGTATTCAAAAAGACCAGATCTGTTTAGAGTGTGTACACTAGATTTATTATATGCCACACATATGTAGTTTCCTATACCATATACCATAATTTTTTTAGAAATTAAAAGCCTATCATATACTTTGATATTTGTCCATTTTTCCAAAGGTTTTTAAACATGTTTCCATTCTTTTTTTTTTTAATAATCTATTTCATTTATTATTTTCAATCTTAATTACTTAAAATCAGTATTAAAAAAATAAATATTGCTATTTAAAAATAATGCTAATTTGGTTTCATTTTGAACAGATTAGGGATGTAACTCAAACCTGTCTTCTCGATTTATGGGGACTTGCAGGTTTCAAAGACGGTAAAAATAATTATTTCTAAACTTTCCTCTCTAGCAAACAATGCTAAATCCATCTTTCCCTTTGTCTTGCTGAACGTTTTTTGTCATAACCCTTGCACTAAGAAATAGAGGAATACCTTTTTTAGCTTTGTACATCTGAAAATAGTTGAGTGCTAGACTGCCAGACTGTACTGACTTAACCAAGCATTTTCTTAAGAGCATCTCGAACATTAGTTCTGTTATCCCTTCTCAGAGTGCTGCAGCCCTGCTGAGTTTAGATCTGATTGATGAGCTGCAGTCTTTTGTCTGGAGCTAGTGATAAACATCTGTATCCCAGCACCATCCGGGTTTACTCACCAACCTGCATTTCTTTTCCAGCTTGAACTTCTCTGCAGATGATCTTCTGCATGGACATACTGCCCTCTTCAAAATTTCAGTATCTATTTCAGAAGCTTGAGAAGTTCGTTATCTGACTGTTTCTTTAAGTTTTCTTTACTGAATGGCAGCAAAGGGATGTCAGTCCTGTATTTTTGACATGTTCTTCTTTCAGCAATCAAAATAAGAATTCTGCCTTATTGGACTTCTGAAGAGGTCTTGCAGTTTAGACAAAAGGTGGGCAACTATGTGAGACAAGAATGTGTTGCAGCCTGTAGCATGTGCTAAAGTGATGACTCACCATTATTGTGAATCTTTTCCTACCATTATAGCAAAGAAATCGCTTACCAATATTGCTTATTGTGAATATTTTTCCCTGAGCTGTCACAGCTCTGTTTCATATAGTTAAGTCCTCTGAGTTCTGTGCCATCTATCAAGTTGTCACACTATGGTATCTTGTATAAAATTAAAAGTATTTTCACATAATTTCTAGGTAAGTAATTTTTTTCCCAGTTTATGTTCTGGAGTCTTAAAGACGTAAGTTGGTCAAAGTACATGAGTATTAAATATATATCCATAATTCTATATGTTGATTGCAAGCCTGAGTTAGCCTCTTATTCAAAGTTACCAACTGTACATTGTTCCAGAAGCAAACCTTCTTCTTAGCACAGCCTAATGTGTCAAAGCACTTCAGAAGAGTGAAAGAACTTCAGCTTGCTGTGCCCATTGGGAGAGATCCAAATATACACCTCTTCCTAGGGCAGAATGGTTTACTGTTAACTATTTCTCTGTTATGCTTATGTCACATCTCCACAGGATCATTTGTAGCAGAGTCCTGGTGATGCCTGCCAGAAGGAAAGGTGAATTTTGTCAGTTACCAGAATCCTGGTAGTGCTTGTTTGTCCAAGTAGCCCAAAATATAGGTGTCTTGCAAGTAACATGTATGTACTGAGTAAGCCGAAAAGCATGCCATGTTTTACCCTGCTTCCCAGACTGAGCTGCTAACAATAGTTTAACCAGAGCACCGATGTTCCAGCAAATTTTGTACCTCCGCATTTTTCCATTAAAGTTTACTTGCAGTCCATTATCACTACTGATCCTGGCATCTCTGGTGTCAGAATGGAGAAGACTATGATAAAAGGAAGAAATGGCACCTGAAGAAGGAAAAAACAGTTCTCAAAGTGTAAAAACTTTACATTGTGTAAAAATTGAGTTTCAATGTATAAATTGAATCGATACTTATGGGGTTGGTGAATGGGGGAAAAAACAGGTAGGAAGCTAATGAAAATGGACATTCCCATTGACTGTTTTAACAATTAATATGCAATTCAGACAACCATTTTAGAATGAAAATTCTTGATGGACTCAGCTACACTAGATCAATGGAAGCACCTACTTGACATCTGTTTTAATGCATGTGATTATCCACCTAAGAAGTGCAGTTGGAAAGCTAAGATGGAAATTAAATTTTAGAAGCTATTGAATCTAGTTTATTTTTGAAGCCTGGTTTTATGTGTAGTTTGGATTATAAATGTAATTGTCTTATAGCATTGTGCTATTTGTTCTCGTACGGAAAATCGCAGGTGAAAATTTCCTGTAACCTAAGTTGCTATATGGGAACAGTTGTCCAGACATGAAAGAACTAACTTCACCTAGTTACAGAATCATCAATAGAAGTCAATGTGCTGGCAAATGCAAAATATTACATTAATTCTGTCTACTAAAACTGCCTCAGAAAAGGATAATGTTTCTGCTCATTCTCTTCCCACTGTTTTTAACTCCCTCCCAGCTTACTGAGAAAGTCAAGTTAGCCTTGTACTGACCAGCTGCATGAAAGCAGCAGATTTTTAGGAAAACTTGTCAAAATGTGCTGATGAAAAGACTGAGTTGCTGGCAAGGTAACAGTCAATTGTGAATTACTGAGAATCTTTTTAAAAAGTACAGCAATGGAATTCTACCGGTAAGACTGAGTGCTTTAAATTTAGTAGCATAGTTTGGTTAAGCGTGTGTATCGCTAATTTTCTAAGTTGTGTCTGTATGTATAACACTGAAAAGTATGACATTTACTCATCTTTCTTACTTGAATTTAATGTTTAAGTTATAATATATTAAAGTGGTTGGTCAGAAAAAAAAGTACTGCATGAGCTGCTTCCCTCAGTCTTTAATGACATACGTAATGAAAGATATTCTTGAAGACCTGCTATAGCTATTCACTCTTTAAAAGGTAAAAACCTTGATCTAAGGACTGTTTTTTTAGGTTATGTGAAAGGAGAACAACTGAACTTATCTCAGTAAAACCTTAAAGAGTTTGAATAGTTCACAAAAAATATGTTAAAGCCTGCAGTAACTTAGTTTTGTATCACCAAGATTGAATATAGCACAGACTTTCCTGGAAACAAGTTTTGTTTAGACAACCAATTCTGTTGAATGCTTTGAATCTTATCACATATTTCCCAAGATCCAGAAAATACAATTACAAAGTCTGTAAAACAAGGCAACAGGCCATTAGCGTTGCTGCTAGTTGAGATAACTAGCAAATATCTGTTTTGATAATTGAGAAATATTTGTCTTCCAGATAACTGCAAGGAAATAAAAAGTGGGATCACTGTTGTACGTGTGTGCCAGAGGTCCTTATTAAAATTCCAGATTAAATTGGGACTTCAAAAATGTAGAACTGAAGAGGACCTTAATTTCAGTCAGTCTTGTGCTGTAACCAGGGGCTGTATCGTTCAGTGCTTACCCTTAGATCAAATTCCACCTCAAAAAAATAATTGAGGTTTCTGCTCTGTTTTGCTATAAAGCAGCTGTCTGAGGGCTTCACTGCTCCAATTATTAGCTTTCCTCTTATTTCCATTCTGAAATTATTTATGTATCTTTAAAATCTTTGTATCTGTTTGCTAAACTAAACCAAGTCCTTCTTGCTTCCTCTTGTGTGAGATGCTCTTCATTACTCTAAGCATGATGGAAATCCTTATCTGCACCTGTTGTGGTTCTTTCTAGAGTATAAGAAAAAGTTGCACCTTACCTCAAGTAGTTTCAAGGGGCTTTAGGGTGCTTTCTCATTTCATGTTGTTTTTTTTCTCCTATAGTTACTGTTCCTTATTCATCTGATGACCTCTCTGTCATGAGAAAATCTCTTAAAATTATTTGTTATTGCATATTTGAGTACACATGGCAGTTGATTCTAAATCCTAAAATGAAGGTTATTTTATTGTCCTCAATGCACTGAGTATCTTGAGTTTTACTTGCGGGTCAGTGTTCCTATTTCATTGAAGTAAAACTTCAGTGCTGCCTTACTACATTTATTGTCTAGCATTTTCTGAAAAACTCTGCCTTTACTTGTATACCAGTCATCATCTTCCACTGTGTTACCTACATCAGGTTTTTTGTTTTAGGCTTGTTCCATTCATATCAACCACTTATATATTTTTCCAGATCATACCTTTTTTTTCTAGTCACATAAATTTTCAGTAGTTCTTTCAATAACTACTTCATCTTTCCAGTTAATGTCTTTAATGTTATCTATTGATCTGATCATTAAAACTAAGTGTGAAAATAATAAAACCCTCTTCTCATTTTCCAATTCTGAATAGTCATGTTAGCTGGTAAAGGGTGAGCAGGTTTTAGAGTATATGATTTATTTTAATGAGCTCTGGAAGACTGAAGATTACGGGACTGTCTGTTAAAACTCTGCATAACTGATTTATTAATATAATAACT
This sequence comes from Amazona ochrocephala, assembly GCA_039720435.1. Lineage (NCBI taxonomy): Eukaryota > Metazoa > Chordata > Aves > Psittaciformes > Psittacidae > Amazona > Amazona ochrocephala. Next base: position 7,111,140 of record CM077882.1, on the reverse strand, counting down.
ACTTTGTACCAGGAGTCTTCCCTTGATGGTATGTTTATAAATAGTGAATGTTGGTCAAGTAAGAGTTTGTCAGGTGAAAGAAAAGTAAGAATAGATGTCCTTAAAGTACCCTGAGGCCATTTCTGTGCACCTGAGTTCCCAGCAAACAAATATTTCTAACTTTCTTTTTCTTTTGAAAATCACCTTTAAGTGCCTGTTCTATGCAAATCCCTGCTTTAACTCTGCATACAGCTCAGACTGTGGATCATAGTACTCATACCATACTTAAGCTGTTTAGCACATCCGTGCATTAACAAGCTAATAACCAGCATGAGTGCAAGAAGCAATAAGATAAATTAAACTTTCTGTGCAAGACTATGCAAAACTTCCTTCAAATGCAAACATTTGTCTCAGTCACTGTAAAGAGCCAGGGTTTCATGCATATACTTAACTTCTCACACAGCAGATAGTCACTGCCCAAACTACCCACCAAGCCCAAATGTCCACGCAAATAACAATTCCAAACAATGAGATGTCGTATTTTTTTAATGATTTGGTATTCATGAATTCCCCATTGACTTGAAATGCAGAAAATATCACTTAAGGTTTCTCATTAAGAAAGAGAAAGATGCTGTTTTCTTTCCTTCTTCTCTTGCTGCTATTATGGAAATAAATACAAATCCAAGTTCTGTTTCAAAGAAATTGATATTTTTTTTTACAACTTTGTCATTCTGCTTGTGGAAGTACTGTGTGCGTTGTAACTGGTATCTTGGTGGTTTTTCTCAATAAATCACCAGTTAAGAGGAAGCTGCAGGAAGATGGAGGTAGGGAAGAAAGAATCAGGCTCAGGATGCTTAGGTGTCTTAAGAGCACAGAACTGGGAAGAAGTCCTGGATCACTGAGTCTGGTTGGCTTGGTGTCACTGGCATCATGTATTATGCTCACTCATGGTTTATACTCAGCCATGATTAAAAATTGTTATTTTTTCTGCCCTCACCACTCCTGTTGGGGTGTTGTTTTTTATTAATGTTTTCCTAATAATTCTACAGAAAATAGTGAACCATGTACTCCTCAAGTCCACCCCAACACAGAAAAAGTCTTTACGAAATCCAATGGGCATTATTTTTACATTAACATTTGACTTAATTTCCTTATTTTGAAAGCATACCATGGTACAAATGCTCTCCATTTTGGTCCTGTGGTTATAATGTATGGTATTCCCAAACACGCAATCATAATAGTCAGAATGAAGTCTTGAAGAATCGACCATTTCAGACAAATAGAGGCAATGTAAAACCATATACGCAGAAGGCTAAGTTCTGATCCCTTTGGTATCAAAAAGCTTTTGAGCTGCTTGTGCTGACACTTTTAATAACCTTTGCCTGCAACAGGTGCTAGCAGACAGTTAGTTATATTTCTGGTTGATAATTTTCAACACTTCATGGTCTTGCTTCAGTGCTCTGGAACATTCTGGGGAGGCAAGATGGGTAAGATCTAAACAATCTGAAGCATTGGGCTGTAAAACTGAGCTGCACAGTGTTACCTTATAGCTCCTGATGCTGGCTCTGACTCAGCCAAGATTTTTAAACACAAGCTGTTGTGCTAGCGTCAGGCTTGGAGATACAGCTCTGTGACTTGCTGAATCAGGGCACATATGTAACAAGGGGATTTAGGAATCCATCTCTGATCTGATTCTCATTTTGTAGTGGTCAAGCTTTTATTCCTGAGCTGTGTGGGCACCCTGCAGTCCCACTGCAAACTCAGTGCTGCAGTCCTGCTCTTCTGCCTGCTTCCCAGAGCATAGCCTGCTGCTGGGGCTCCTCCAGGTACCTGGGGGGGGTGGCATTGCTCTGATTTTAGAAAATTTGAGTTGCTGCTCCCTCATTAGCACTTCTTCTTTCTTTTTTTCTCGTGATTTAAGCCCAGTCATGACTCAGTACCACGCAGCCGCTCGCTCACTCCCCCACTCCGGCTCCCATAGGGATGGGGAGGATAATCAAAAGAATGTGAGGGTAGTAATTACCACGGGTTGCGGTAAGAGCAGTCCAGTAACTAAGGTATAGCACAAATCACTGCTGCTACCGCCAGTAATAATAATGTCAAGGGAAGAGAATACAACTGCTCACCACCCGCCGACCGATACCCAGCCCAACCGAGCAGTGATCTAACCCTTCCAGGTAGCTGCCCCCAGTTTATATAGTGGGCATGATGTGCTGTGGTATGGAATGCCTCTTTGGCTATTTTGGGTCAAGTGTCCTGTCTCTGCTGCCTCCCAGCTTCCCCTCCTCCCTTGCAGAGCATGAGACTCAGAAAGTCCTTGGTCAGAGTAAACATTGCTGAGCAGCAACTGAAAACATCAGCACTGTTCCCAGGCTGAAAGTCAAAAACATAGCACTGCACCAGCTACTAAGAAGGAGAAAAATAACTGCTACTGCTGAACCCAGGTCACTACTATAAGTAAAGATATATTTATTAAATTTCACCAATATATCAACAAATATCCATTAATGAGCATGGAAATATTTGCAAGACTCTGTGATAATACAGTCAGGCTTCCATTTCTAGGTCCTTTAAAAACTCAAAATAAAATTATACTTAGCTATTCTTCATTCTTTGTATCTTGATTCCTTGTCAGTTGTGTCACACCTATGTTTTCACCTGAATTCATTTACAAAAAAATATCTTTTTACTTTTTGCAATAGTTTACTTTTACTTTGTGGCAGGTTTTTATTCAATTCAACTTGACAAATAAGGATGCATTATACATATGGTACTCAAGTTATAATTGAGGGAATAATATTCTGTTTTGTTGAAATTCCAGCTGATGATAGGAAATAAAGTGGGCAAGTAGTCATGCTCAGCAGAAGAGTGAAAAACTGAAAGGTTTGTCTTGTTAACTGCTGCTTTAGAGGGCAGTTATTTTCATAAATTGCTTCTGTACTCATGGTGTTGGTAGTTGCAAATATCCTCTCCCAATTTTTGTCCCTTTTTTAGCATTGAGATACAGTTTTCCTTCTTCATAGGGTGCTAGTTTGTCTATAAACGGACAGTTTGTTAACACTATAAAAAGCATTGATTAATTTGTACAGTCTTCTGGTTATATATCATGCTCATACCAACTAAATTGTTTCTGGATCGCAATGTTATGTTTCAAGTCATTCATTCTCCCCAGTGAATATATGTTGTGTATCTTACTAGCATTGAACATGAGTGCTTGAGAATACCATTCTCCTCTAAGAAACAGAAAATTGCATAGCAGAAAAATTTCTGTGTACATCTGACAAGGCTTATATTGATTATGTGACTACTTCTCTGCTTTTGTGAGCAAAACAAGGAAATGAAACTAGTGCCCACATCTTTTTTTATCCTAGACCAATAGGCAATCTCTGCAGCTTTATGCAAAACACAGAAAGCAGTAGTTGTAGTACTGGTATTACTTTGTACCAAACATTAGAAGTTATTTCTTCAAAATTACACTAGATATCAAGTGTTGTGTTTTCTCTGGACTCTATTTTCTCTGTGATCATTGAAGTTAATTTTGCAGTTGTAGTCTTATCTAAAACAGGTTTACATTAGACATAACAGTGTTTATAATGCAAAGAAGTACAATTTTCCTGATAAATGTGGTATGCAGAACTGGGCACATAATTAAAGACAGGAAACTGTTTCAAATTGAAAAGAGATTCTTCTGGGTCTTGGCTATGAATGGAAACAGACTCAAACTATGAAGTTCCACCACAAATAGCAGGGGAGATTCTCAAGCCTAATTCTCTGGTTAGGAAGATGCCATTTAAAAAAGCTTCTAGCTCCCTTTTAGTCAACTCCTTCTTTGTGAGAAGTTTTGTCATATGATCAAAGTCTTCATCAGGTATTCTGTTGCTTAGTTACCACCAGTCCCTTGGGCAGATTGGTTCTCTTGGGTTGTAGTCAACACTTCATGCAGGTGAAGAGCTTGGATGATATACAGTAAATTAGATGCCCTGAAATTTTTCAGTGGAAGAGCTCTGTAAAAGATGTGTGTTGAAATTTTAACTCTTTTGGATTTGTCATACCATTTGCCTAACAGATGTTACAGTATTTAGTATCAATTTTGTCTCCCCTCCTTTCTCTGTGTTTTGTTTAATAAAACTATATGTTTCTTCTGTCACATGAACTAAAATTTAGTTTTGAAGATTACTGCAAATGTCACTGAACAATGGACATTACATGCAGGAAAAGAACCTGATGTCAGGAAACATAACAATCAAGGGACTGTTTTCTGATGGAAATAGCATTTACAATGATTCTAAATTATGTTTTTTCTTGTGGGAAACTTGCCATCTCATAAGGAAAGGTATAAATAAGAATGATTCCAGCCTTATATAATTTTTAAAAAGAAAAATTCACCATTTATATAAAACACAGATTTTAGGAAAGAATTGCTTCTGTTGATCTTACAAAAATATATTATTGCTGCGCTTAGTTTGTAAAATACATGCAGTATCTTTTAAAGAGAGAAAGCCTAAAAGCACATGCAATTTTCAAAGTGCAAATTCACATTTCTTTTACAGTTAACATAATATAGTTGAATTTTACAACATATGTTTTCTGCCTGGATGAATTATATGTAGCTTTTTCTCAGAAAATTTTAAGGGGTGCACACATTTTATCAGCATTGTTTAACTTATCCTCAAAGGAAATATCACACTATGCATAATGAAAATACAGGCAAGTATCAGGCTTCTGTTCAGCCCTAAATATTGGACCAGTCTTATAGCTTCTCTTTGAATGCCAGTCATAGGATGCAGGTATCATACAATAATCCATATTTTTCCAGGGCTGGCATCTGGCCGCTCTGTAGATTCCTGAGGCAGTTCTGTTAGCACTGTGGAGATGCCTCCAGCTCTATCATGTGATTAAGTTGCATATGGAATACTTGCACAATGCACTTTTCTTTTCCCTATGTTAATCATATTAGGCAGTCTGATCTTTCTTTGTGAGCTAGGATATTTGTACATGCTTTAAAAGCAGCGATTTGCCTCTTTATAAAAATGAATTAAAGAACCTCAGAGTTTTAGAGAAAATCTTCATCTGTTTCCTGACAGCGCTGCAATGTATTACGGGAAGCCTTTCCAAAGCCTTATATCTGACTGCTAGCTTTTAAATTCAGTACTACATAAATCTCTTTTAAATGCTTGTTTATCAGAAGTAATCTCCTAAATTTAAATACTAGTTGAGAAAAAATAAGTGACGAATTTAAGACAATTATTGAGCAAGTATCTGATGTGGGATACCTCTATCCATTGATCTTAAAGCCCTGAAAAAAAAATTACTTGGGATAAATAGCATAATTTGTGAATAAAAAAAATATGAAGTGCTTATTTTATACAAATGTCTCAGACACTTATGATACAAAATGTATTTGTTTCAGATTGTCCAAATGTTGATATTTATAACTTTGGTATCATGAAATGATATGAATTCATATATACAGCATGTCCTGAAATCTGGGAGATTCGGATTGAAGTATGGCTTATGCTTAACTTTGGCATGTAGACGGCCATTTCTGATCCTTACTAATTAAAAGTAGTAAAATGTTCTAGCTTTATTCCTAGGCAAGCACAGATTTTTTTTTTTTTTATTTCTAGATAAGTGCCTGTGTGCTAATTCTTCACTGAAATCCAGACTTTTTCTGAGCATATCCTTATTGCATTTTATCATATTATTTAAGAACTATTAATTCTTTGTGTTCATAACAGTTTCAAATTAAGATTTGTACAAAATCCTCCAGAACATTTAATTACTTTGCTTAATAGAGTTTTTCTCTTAAGATTACAGCCTTTTTCAATAAATTGTAAATTATGCAAACAGAGTACGCCTACTGAAGTTTGGCAGTTTTGCATTGCCAAATCACTATTGTTTCACTCTTCATTTGTGCAAAGGATTATTTTTTAAATTAGCGAACTAAAATGAAAAACTGTGTTTTTTCTGTTCTCTTGTTTGTAACCCATAATTTTCCTAAGGCCAATTTAAGGTATATTGTCTTTTAGAATGACATTAAATTAGACCTCAGTCATCTGCTTCCTGTCACTTTCTATTATTTTGTACTTGTTCATCAATCCTTGGGGGAAATCAAAGCCTGTGTGTGGCTCCCATTTGAATCTGTGTAATTCTCAGTGATGGCTGGGTCAGGAGGTGCTTCCCATGATATTTAAATTTCTACCATAACTGGAGCCATTAACCCTTCAATGACGTGGTCATTCCAATAATCTTGTTAGTATGTACATAAGTACAAGTAAAGTAATTTAAACCTTACATTTAATTCCAAACTATGATATTTTGATATTTCTAAGAATGTCACTGTTTTTTTATAATACTTCTTTTATTTAGGTATGTATTTATTCTGACGTACATTTTAAGTACATGTGACAGCAATTTCTATAAGGATTGTTCTGTTCTGAAAAGAATTTAAATGTATTATTATTATTTTTAATATGCAAACTATTTTGCTCCTAGAAGTTAAATTCTGGTTGCACTTAAGTGCTACGTGTAAAACTCAGAGTACCCTAAGGTAGCTAGCTATAGGAGGCAGAGAGCATGTTCTCTTTGATAGTCATGATGACAATGCAGCAGTCTATATATGGAAAGAATTGCCATCATTTTGCACTAACAGTACTGAGCAGACTGGCAGAATTAGCTGCCTCAGGAGAAGGAACATTGCATGTGCCTTCTATATTCATCAAAGCTCTGCTAAAAGCTCCTCAGTGGCAGCTAAGAATACTCATAATCTGTATTTCTCATGATCAACCAATAAAACTAAAAAAGAAGGGCACACCTGAACAGACATGTCTTACATACATACTTACAAGTATGTAAGACATACTTACTTACAAGTGCTCACTCTTACGACAGCAACAGAATGATGGAAAAGTATAGAGGAATCAAATACATTTTTAGATGACAGTCTCATAAGCATGGCTGAGTATAAGAGATGAGGAGAATGAGGTATTTTACTGGAGCAGTAAGCATCTGACAAGGAGACACATTGAAACGCAGTAGCACTCGTTATTCAGGAACAGGCTTGGTAACAGCTGACTTCAACTAAATGATCATATCCAGTGAATGCTGGTCTATGTTTCTTGTCTTGACTCAACTTGATGGTTTTTATCTTGGCTTCTACTTTAAATGCGTGAGAAAAGGCTTCTGCAAGTTTCCAGATCTAATCATATGCATTGGTTTTCTAAGATGCTGTGGGAAGTTCAGATCATAGAATCATAGAATCATAGAATCATTGAATAGTTAGGGTTGGAAAGGACCTTAAGATCATCTAGTTCCAACCCCCCTGCCATGGGCAGGGACACCTCACAATAAACCATGCCACCCAAGGCTCTGGACAACCCCACCTTGAACACTGCCAAGGATGAAGCATTCATAACTTCCCTGGGCAACCCATTCCAGTGCCTCACCACCCTTACATCTTGTTATTAATTAAAGGCCAAGTACTATTAATTATAAAGTGCTGTGCATTTACACTGTGTGTGAATGCAGTAAATGCTGTATAAAAAACTGGTGGTGAGGTTTGAAAAGCTCTACTTCCTTCTGTCTCCAAGGCAAAGTAAATCACTAATGTGTGCCTGCATAGGAATCATTCAATCCACTAGAGTCACTGAATCATACAAATCTGCAGAGAAATAAGGTTTTGAGTGCCTATCCAAACTTCTTTTTTTTTTTTTGGCAAGCACCAGGTAATCTCAGAGATCTCAGTCACCATTTCCACCTTTTGGTATGGCTTTTACTTCGTTCGATTTATTGACAGATAAAATCTTTCAGAAAAATGATATAAGTAAACACCGATCTTCTCCCTCATGTATATGAAGACCTGGATTCTGTGGGGCTGTCAAGGAGATGGTTATAGCTCTTTGATTTTCCACGTAGCCCCAGGCCTCTGCGTTGCTTTAGCCTGTGCCAGCTGGCAGTGGCTCCCTAGAGACCATTGCAACATCAGTTTTAAAACTCCCTGCACTTTGTCTGTTCTTCTTCCCCACTTAAAGCACAGAAGGGTGCATACACAGTGGACAGTAAATGACCTAGCTATACCAGGTAGTTACAGAAGACCCTGCTTCTCTGGGTTGTGTAGATATAATGTTGGAGGTGTCAGACCAGAAAGAAGAAATATGTGAAAAAGTAGGACTTTTTCTTTTGAAAGGATCCCATGTGATGACTCCAGATAATGTACTAAAATCTCTGTGCATTGTATAGCTGGACTTATGTCGTGGTTTAAGCCCAGCTGGCAACCCAGAACCACGCAGCTGCCTTCTCAATCCCCCCAACCCCCTTCCTCCCCCTGCTCCCGGAGGGATGGGGAGGATAATCAAAAGAATGTAACTCCCACGGGTTGAGATAAAAGCAGTCCAGTAACTCAGGTATAACACAAATCACTGCTGCTACCATCAATAATAATAATGATAAGGGAAATAACAAGGGAAGGGAATACAACCACCCACCACCTGCCGACTGATACCCAGCCTGACCCAAGCAATGATCTAACCCTTTCTGGTAACTGCCCCCACTTTATATAGTGGGCATGATGTGCTGTGGTATGGAATGCCTCTTTGGCTATTCTGGGTCAGGTGCTAGTCTCTGCTTCCTCCCGGCTTCCCCTCCTCCCTGGCAAAGCATGAGACTCAGAAAATCCTTGGTTGGAGTAAACGTTACTTAGCAACAACTAAAACATTGGTGTTATCAACGTTGTTCCCAGGCTGAAAGTGAAACAGACAGCACTGCACCAGCTACTAAGAAGGAGAAAAATGACTGCTACTGCTGAACCCAGGACAACTTGAAACAGCAAAAAAAAAAAAAAAACCAAAAACAACAAAACAACACTCCCTCCCCCGAAAAAAAAAAAAAAATTAAGTACTGTGGTTAGAAATTATTCTTCTACTATTTTACTGTCTGACCTAGATGCAAGAATTTCCCAATTTTCTAGGTTAATGTGAGGCTCATAGACCTGAGCTTTGGCTCTATCAATAGAGACTGTGTCTTGTAGCTGCTGCTTCTTAGTTGAGAGTCCTGCAGTAGCTTTGGCTATGGCGTTTCTGGATGTTTCAAATATACCTTACTGTGTCAACTATCTCAATTTTCTGAATAGATTTGACTTGTAGATGTGCTGCAAGTCTTCAAAGCCCATTGCTTTTTATGTATATTCAGCAGTTTTAAGGCCCTGTTCTGCCAATCTGCCCAGTTTGGTTTGGTTTTGGTTTGTTTGTTTGCTTTCAAAAATGCCAAGAGGGTTTCAGTTAGTACACCATGAAAAAATTAAAATAAAAAAAAAAAAAATCAAGAATACCTGAATAATTTGAAAATTAAAATTAAATTAAAAAATTAAAGTATCTCAGAGTGGAATATTCTGTAATGTAGCAGACAAAGGCATAAAAATGCATGATGAAGCCAGATAAAGCCAAATGGAAATTAAAAGCACATTTTTAACAGCACAGGTAATTAACCTTCAAAAAACTTATCAAAATATGCTCTCCATTTATCAGTTAAAAACATTTATTTAGTTTTTATATCTTTCTGAAACAGATAACTTCTTTCAGCTAAGTGCTGAAATTCCTTGGTGGTTTGTTACATGACATCTTAAGAAAGAGGCTGTATAACACCTATTATCTTGTAATTTTGTAGGCTAAGACATGGGTGGTCTCTAAATTGAACCTATAAAAATAACTGGTAAAAATTGATCATCAGTCAGAGTACACCAGATCCTCAAGACATCCTCAGGCTTGGCATTCACTAGATGGAGAACTAAACCCTACAGAAAAGAGCACTTGCCCATTGCTTTTCAAAGAGTAGTGGATAGAGTACATCAATTGCATTTCTGATCTTGACAAAAACACCTTTTGCTAGCTGCTGAGGGTATTGGATTGCGAAAGGATCCTAAATGCTAGGCGAGGTGAAGAAGGTATACGGAGGAAAGAGCAGAATGACTGTAGCAAAGGGTATAATTAAGAAATCACAATGGTGATAGCATTTAAAGAATTTTAAATGAAGGTGGCCCAGAATACATTTTAACATTAAGGCCTTCAGTTTATGATTTGGGATAACTGAGTGGGATTAGCTGATTTCTTCTGACACAAGCTTCCTTTTTGACCTTATGCAAGCCATAGTACTCTTTCTGCTAAATGAGAATAACAGAACATGTCTACCTTATGTAGTCTGAAGTGAGGTAAATAAAAATGGAAATATGATAAAATACAACATAATGGAGTGTATAATGACTTAAGATGATAAAATATAGTATAACACAGTGTCTATTTTAATTAGTTTTCAGAAAAAAGTAAAATGAGTTAGTATATGTGCGTGGAGACCTCATAGCAGCCTTCCAGTATCTGAAGGGGGCCTATAGGGATGCTGGGGAGGGACTCTTCATGAGGGACTGTAGTGAGAGGACAAGGGGTAACGGGTTCAAACTTAAACAGGGGAAGTTTAGATTGGATATGAGGAAGAAATTCTTTACTGTAAGGGTGGTGAGGCCCTGGAATGGGTTGCTCAGGGAAGTTGTGAATGCTCCATCCCTGGCGGTGTTCAAGGCGGGGTTGTACAAAGCCTTGGTTGGTATGGTTTAGTGGGAGGTGTCCCTGCCCATGGCAGGGGGGTTGGAACTCGATGATCTTGAGGTCCTTTCCAACCCTAACTATTCTATGATTCTATGATTCCACTATCCAGAAGTATAGGACTGCAGCGGGGTCAATATTTTCTTTATTTGAATTATATTGGCCTTTTTTTGGTGTAATATGAAAATAAAAGTTTCCAAGTATAATAGATTTGGTTATTTATGTCACTTTTCATGTGAATGCAAACCATTAACCTAATATGCTTCTAAGACAAGTTTAATAATTGAACTTCCTGGCAAAGTTTAGAACCTGTCAAGATAAGCACACATGAAAAGATTTGCAGAATAATGGCATCAGTTCTTTTATGGAAGTAGACTGAAGACTGATAAAGCTGGAGGAATCTTTATTTGCTAGGTTTTCTCCTAGAATGTGGAAATGGCCCAAAATAAAGACCTGTAATTAGCAATGCATTTATTTAAACTACCAGTAGAGGAGAATAGAAATTAGAAGTACTAATAGTAGATAGGTCTAGAGATGGCTTTTAAACTTGATGGTCTGAATTCAACCCCCATATTTGGAAAACTGTGTCTCTCAGAGATTGGATGGCATCACTCTGTACCTGATCTGTCCTATTTGGGTTTTTGTCTTAAACATCCATTTGCTGTTGGAAATAAGTGCAGGTGTATCATCAATTTGACACACTGTGTCTGTTCTAAAACCCTATCTGATCCTTCCCTGCCTTGCTCTTCTGCCATCATTTACCTCCTGAAGTGCAAAATCTTTGCTTCCACTTTCCGTCCATTTGGCTTTCATTAACAGCATATAAAGATGGTAGTGAAAATTATAAATTATAAGGAAATTTACTTTTTTGCCAGCTGAATATGTTCTTATCTTTTCTAGATATACTAGACCCTGTTGCTTATTTTTTAAATAATGGATAAAATTGATGGAAGATTTGAGACAGTAGGATGCTTTCTCTAAAGTCAAAGACTTAAATTGTACAGGAGAATGAAGTTTGTTCCCTCAGAATGGAAATTTGGGTTATATATAACTCTTAGATAAACTTTATAAAATCAAAAGTTCAAAAGATCATTTTGGTTAAGAATTTAGAAAGGTATACTCTAAAACAACAGAATTAGTAAGAATTAGTTACTATATGCACTTTCCTGCTGGCAGTATCCTTTTTCATTTGAATTTAACTTTGTGATTATGTAGAAGAAATACAGTAACAAATTATGAACATGTGCAGTGTAATTACCACACTTGCCTTTTCTGCCATGTTCCAGTATTAAAGGATTATTTTATTTGACAGAACAACACAGACTTACTGAAAGGGTCATATTGAGAGAAGGTTGGTAACATATTCTATACAGTGTCATTATCTTCAGGTTCTAAATATCCTTTCCAGAAATTTAATAAAGCCCATATTAAAAAAACATAATAAAATAAATGTACCTTTCAGTTCTTTCCATTATTTGGAAAATACATTTAAAAGCTTGGTTTTGACATAATTATTTTGTTCATTTATTTTGGGAAGATATCTACATTCCTTCAACAGTTCTGAACTTTACAGTGAGGATGTGCTTGTATCTGTGAGATAGCACTTACACCATGTTGTCTTATGCAATACTTACCTCCCTCAGAAATCAACTTGTACTTAGAAGTGCGAAGTTCAGTTCTTCTTAAAGAATTCAACTCCTATTCAGATACTAAATAAAATAACTCAAAATATAATGGAAGTATTAAACCTTATAATTATTGTAGTTTCCAATATAATAGAATTGAAGTTTGTTAAAGATTGAGTAGGAGAAAAAATGGGAACAAATTGAGATGTGTTTTTCTTTAAAGCAAATAGACTTTTAATGTATTGTAAGACACAGACTTTTTTAAAAACAAGTAAAAAGCATAAAAACCCAAATGTGCCAGCTCTGACATTTCCTGTCTGATGACAACGATGAGATCCAGCCTGTTAAGGGCTTAAAATGAATGTCTTGTCTAATTTGTGCTCTTCATTTTTATTTCTTTCCTCCCAACTGTCTCATTTTACCCCACCTGTCACACATCACACTTTCACACCCCTACCTTACTTTTTCAGATTTTAAAAGCTTTGTCTTTTGTTTTTCCCCATCTTAAATATGATCCAGCCTTTTCTTTTTAACTATTCACTTTACTTTTTTCCTTCTTTGTTGTTTAACTTTCTCATCTGTGTGCTATTTACTCTTTTATTTTTCAAATGAATTCTAGAACTCTTAAGGAAAAATAGAATAAATAACATCGGACATATATAATAAAAATGTTAGTGCTTAAGGGCATGTATGTTTCCCGTAAAACAATAATAGCACAATGTCTTTAATAATATAGTTTAAACAAAACAGTAATGGATTTCCTGGATGCACTATTTATGCTTTGAACATTTAAAACATTTACGTTCATCTTCTTAGAATTCTGGGATTCTTGTCAGGATGGTGTAAATTCTATACAGCTGAACAACCACAGAGTTCTAATAAACACTAGTAAGAGGCATGCAACTTGCAAGTCATTCAGCTTTCTTCACATCTTGGTTTCTAATATCTGAGATATAAATTGACTTCTCAAAAATTTACCCTGATTATATCTTACTTATTTTGGATAACTCCATGCTTCCCAAAACAAGTGCTTCTTAGGTTTATATATTGCGCATGCATAGCTAAATGACTATAGTTATTTTGTCTTATTAGTTTTATTAATTGCATGTGTTTATTGATAACATTTGGATCTGGAGCTGTGGCCAAATATGCTATGCCTCTGAATATAAAGAACTTCTGTTAAAACATCTAAACCACTGAAGTGTAGGTGCAAACACCAGAATCTTAACCTAATAAATAATAATATCAATGTTTGATTTGAAATTTGGTTGACTTGCTTGAAGAGGTGGCTTAATTTTTTAACTAGTTAAAATTGACAATAACTGACAATTGAATTTAGTTTCTTTTTAACTTGTTGAATCCTTACTTTTATAGTTCCTTCCTTTTTTTTTTTCCTTTTTTTTTTCGTTTATTTCATACTGAAAAACATTTTTGGCTTTACTTTCAGAAGGCACTTCTTTCCTGGTGCGATAATCCTGAATTTTACTTGTATGTTTTTTTTTTTTTTTCAAATATCATTCTATTTTTTCATTCAAAATTGCTAAATATGTTCTGTAATGCTGCCTGTCACACATTAATGTCAGTGACTCTAAGCTGTGTTTAAGTTATCCACTGGCATCTAGTAATTATCCAGAACCATGAAATACAAGGCAATATTCTCTGATGGGTAAAATTTCAATTCTGCATGTAATTGTTCAGTATTAAACACATCTAGAAAGAAATCTCAGTTTATCTTTCAGTATTGAATGTTTTAAAGTTTGTTTTGTCAGTTTTTTTTTTCCTTATAGGTCCTTTAAACCTGGAACAGTTGTAGCACAATCCAACTTAAACACATGTCCAAGCTGAAATGATATGATGGTGACCACACAACATATGTCACACTGTAAGCATGCTTATGGCTTACTCTGCTGAAACTTCTTTCATAATTTATATTGATCTCTTTAATGCTGTTCTCTGAAAGTTTTAAACCATATCGGAATTAATCAGAATATATTTTGCTGGTAGGTATTTTAAACAATTGAATTGCTAGTTACGCAGTATTTGTCTAAATCACTGGCAATTTTCATCTTTTGACACACTGAAGATGTACAATAGCAATACTTTATATGAGTATAAGATGAAGCTCTTGCTTCCTTCTAAATCTGATTTGCTGTCCTCTGTTTTGAGATATTGCTTCATACCAAATGCATGCATATAGACACAGTGTATTGGTATCAGACACAAAGTATGTGAATTCTGATACCTTTTCATCAGTTGTAAACCAAGAATTCTATTTTTTAAATGATATCCTGCCAGCTTTTTCACAATCCATTAATTCCTGGATCAACATCAGAAGGAATGTCAGAGCCAAGTGAAATTCTTGTAAGACACAGATGTCAGGATCAAAAGTCAGAGACATTCTCAGAACAGCAGGGAAGCATGCTTGTTAGACCTTAATCGTAACAATTAGTATCTGCCATGTGACATTCTCTATACCCTGCCTATATTTCTGTTAAGTTCTAGGCATACTGAAAAGAGAAAGTATTTAGTGAAGTTCAATACAAAAGTAGATTGGCTATTAGCCTTATTATTTCTCTTTTTGGCACTCTTCACAAACTTTTCTGTAGTGTCCTACCCTAAATAGCAAAAAAAAATGCATCACCCTAACTTTAGATTGAAGCAACTTCACATTAAAAATATTTTATTCTGTTCTGAAAAAAATCTGTTATATTAAGGTATTCCTTTAATGTATATGGTTAATGATTAACAAATCTTCAAGGAAAAGGCTGCTGTAATTAGAAAATTAGTTTGCTTTGTTGAAAAACTACTTGTATTCTTAGGAGTTAGTGGCTAGCATTATGCAGACTTTACAGATTTTGTTGTTTTTAACCATCCAAGCCTTGAATACTTTACATTCAGAATAATAATCTCAGAAATTAAAACAAAAATATCTTTGAGTGCATTAGACAGAAGACACAGAAGACACCAAAATGATAAAGCTCCTTTCTACTAGTCTATTACATTACCGTATTGGCATTCCAAGTTTAAGCAACCATTTGAGGAACAGACAGGCTTGCAGGCCCGTATTTGTTCTTCTTCACTGTGGTATGCTATAGGCACATTAGAGGTTATTTTTATTACAATTCTTCATCCTTTTCTTAGCCTTCCTTTAATTATTACATTGATACAGCAAAAGCCATCAAGCATGCAGACAAAACTTTTCATTTTGGTGTAGTGGAGAAGGATAAGAAGGAAAAGAGAAGAAAAGTATCCTCAAACTGAGAAAACAGGATCTTTGAAGCAGTTTAAAGTGTTAATTAGCATTAATACTTTATATAATATATATGACGTTATAGATATATATCATATATATAAATAATACTAAATAGAGCAAGTTGAAATTCTTAGAGATGGGGAAGTTAAGTAAGCTACCAAAAAAAAAAAAAAAAAAGCTACTATCTTATATTATCTTCTTATGCATTTGAGAAAAGATAGGGAAAAGTACAGTGGTAGGGAACAATGACAAAGTGGCTTCAGGAGTCTTACATTTTCTATAGATATATGAGAATAGACTTCATCTTCTACTCAATCTGGAAGAAGTTGGTCATTTTGACTGAGGAATTCAAAATGCTGAGTACAAGATTTTGTGGAGGAATTTAGAATCATAGAATAGTTAGGGTTGGAAAGGACCTTAAGATCATCTAGTTCCATGGGCACGGACACCTCCCACTAAACCATGTCACCCAAGGCTCTGTCCAACCTGGACTTGAACACCACCAGGGATGGAGCATTCACAGCTTCCTTGGGCAACGCATTCCAGTGCCTCACCACTCTTACAGTAAAGAACTTCCTTCTTATATCCAATCTAAACTTCCCCTGTTTAAATTTGAAGTTGTCACCCCTTGTCCTCTCACTACAGTCCCTAATGAAGAGTCCCTCCCAATTTAATGACTAACATCAATCAGCAGAGGGAGAAGGATGAACATTAAGTAGTGAGATTGAGAAGTAGTCAGGAAAAAGTTAGTGTAGATTGTGTCAACGTTTTCCAGTGCCCTATATCTCATGAAAGGAGAGGGTCTAGAATGAAAAGGGATAGGCATTTCGTATAAAGATTTTAGAGAGTATGAAGTTGAGGAATACCAGGAGAGAATAGATTATGCCAGTATTAGGTTCTTTATGATAACAGAATAAAAATATTGTTATGAAAAAAAGGGAAGTATAAGCAGATTGGAAAAGTAGTAACTTGAGTTTGGGAAAACTAGGTCGAAAGCTGATCAGAAATTTCCACCTCACAAATGGTGATAGGACAACAAAATAATGGGAGAATATAATAGCCTTTTAATTTTTTAATGGAAAAAAAAACAACACCCCAAAACCCCAACAAACAAACCAACAGATCTCTAGAAGAATAAGGATGTAGAGAGTGCACATGCAGGAGACAAATAGGAGGAAGTGTTTGAGAAGAGTTTGTAGATGAAAGAAAAATAATGAGACTCGTGACTTCTGAAGTTATCCATAATGAAAAACAGCAGCTTTAAACTAAGAATCTGGTCAAGCTATATAAAGGAAGAGCAAACATGTAGTGGGGATGGATTTATACCTCATCAGTACAGAAGCAAGAACTACACTTTGCACAATAAGTTTTATCCACATTGCAAACAGCGCATTTATGTTCAGATATCTCCAAGGATAGAGACTCCACAACGTCCCTGGGCAACCTGTACCAGTGCTCAGTCACTGTCACAGAGAAAAAGTTTTGTGTTGTTCAGATGGCACCTCATGTGTTTGATTTTGTGCCCATTGCCTCTAATCCTGTCACGGGGTACAACTGAAAAGAGTTTGCTTTGTGCTTTTTGCACCCTCCCTTCAGCCACGTATATAAATTAATAAGCTCCCCCCAAACCTCCTCTTCCTTAGGTTAAACAGTCTCATCTCTCTCAGCCTTTCCTCATATGTCAGGTGTATCAGTCCTTTAATAATCTTCATGTCTCTTCATTGGATATTCTACAGTTTGTCCATGTCTCTCTCATATAGAGGAGCCCAGAACTGGAAGCAATACATCTCTCTCCTGCTGTAAACTTCTGTTATATTTTACAGGCTGTTTTTCCCAAGCACACCATGGGCTGTAGCAGAACTTTCCACCTTCAAAATGCTTACAGGTAATGTGAAACAAGACATTTTTGTTTCTAAATGCATGTTTAAACTTTATAGATGCAAGTGTGCTACGGGGCTGTCCTTCATGAGATGGAATGTGTGCAAAAAATTAATTTTGTCTGCATTTTTACTTAATCCTTGATATCTTAGGGATTTTGGATACACAGAAGTAGTAATAACACTTTATCCTGGTATGTCACATATTTTGCATGTTAATATGCAAGAGGAAAATAGCAGCTTACAAAAAAGCCATTAATCAGAAGCACTAAATGCCAAAGGTAAAAATTAATGAATTCACTAATGGCTTTTTCTTCTTGTTCTGTCCCTGCTGTTATCATTCAGGTGCTTCCATTTATCTGCAGTTTCCTCACTTTTCAAGGGTATTTACACAAACATGCCCACTTTTAGCACTGCAAGCATTTAATACTGAAATAGAAGCTGCAAACAAGTAATGCTTTTAGGTGATTTGACTGGAAACATAAAATTAATGTCTTAGAGAGAAAACAAAGCCTGTGAAAAGCTGGAAATGAAAGTGTTATTAACTAACCAGAAATACCAGGTTTTCAAAGTCTATATGCACAGAGAACAGAGGAAGACTTCTGAAAGTTCACCCAGATTATGAATTGAAATATACATACATATATATTGACTTGAACCTAGGTCACCAACACCTAGGTCACAATTTTAACTATAAGCTGATTTTCTGCTGCTGGGGAGGGTACAGGAGTAATTTATTATGCCATATTGTTTAGTTAAATATATGAACTACAGCCAAAATGATTTTCAGAAGGTGTTATTCATAAAGATATTAAGAAGCACTTCCTGTTGGTGGTCATGAACCACTAGATAGAGACTTTGCAGGATTAGAGTCAAAAAACAACTAACAATACCAGGTAATTGAAACATATGAGGGCCTGGAGAGCAGACCGATGCATCTCATAAAAAAGACTGTTCCAATCGGATTACCAGGGATAGTTAGAGAGTTCGTTGGACACAGTAAGAGCAAAGCTGCATTGAGGATACTGATTATAAATAATTTTGAATGCCACTTATACTTAGAAACTCAGATTGCTAGAGAGGAAAGGTTCTAGTGCAGGTTAATGAGAGGATAACCTTAATCAGCCCAATCTTGAGCTCAGTCCTCAGAACTGAGAGCTCATATATTATATTTGAATGTCTACTGCTCCATTTGACTGAGTTATTTGCCTCATTAACTGTTGTCTGAAATCCTCTACTGATTATATTCATTTATATAAACTTACGTGCAGGGGCCAGCATATAAAAAGCTTTACCTAGCCCAGTCCAGCCTAGAGT